>PVLA01002060.1:0-297059 GCA_004027455.1 Hydrochoerus hydrochaeris
AGATCCACTAGAATATCCACTCTGGTTTGATTATTACTTGCCTTTGAAGTTTTATACTGTCTACAATGTTTTATTTTTACTAATATTGTTATGTACTGCTATATTCAATTATGCCTGATGATATCGACAATTCTATTGAAGATAATAAGAAACAACACAGTCATCATTGTAGATCACCTTGTACTGTGGTTTATATGAGATTTTGGTTTCATGTTTTTATAGGAATTTGTTTTGTTTTGTCTTGCTATGTTTTGTTTTTCCCTCTACTACAGAAAGGATAGAAATACATGTAGAGATTTGTGCATGCGTAGCTGTTTACACTCTCACTGTTTGACTATCTACTTTGTATGCTTTAATTTTGTAACTTGAACAACTATTTCTAAGAGGATAATATGTAATTTATTAAATACTGATTTTTATTGTTTATCTTTTTTTTGGAATTCTGTATTATCTCTACCCTTTACATGCTTTTGTTTCTCTTTAAATAAATAAAAAAAAGAAGAATTCCATATGACAACTTATACAGGAAATTGCATGCCTTATCTTGGTGAGGAGATTTAAGACGGATCTAGTCCTATTAACTATGTGAAGAAAGAGTTGATTCTAGTAATGAAATTAACTGCTTGGACAGTGGGTGAGTTCTGAGTTCATCTGCAAACATTTGTGGATGGTGTAAAGATGGTGTAAGTATGCAATGTGCTTCGAGCCTAGTATATCGCTATTGTTTTGTTATTTTACTTTTGTTGTTGTTGCTTGATCATTTGTTTGCTTGTTGATTTTTCTGGGTTTTTTTCTTTTTAAAATAACTATAATGGGTCTGAAAGTCACTTTAGAAAATCAATAGAGACCAACATTACACCAGCATAAAAAGTGTAAATGAGACTAGTCTGGATAATGGTGAAGAAAGAGCATCCTGCTCTTAAGGTTTCTTCTAATTCTAGTTTCCTGTGAGCCTATGATCAGAGAGTTCTTCACAGACCTTGGTCTATGTCATAGTTACTTCTTTTTTGTTGTTGAGACAAAATACCCAATGCCCAAAATGAAGCAAGGAAAGGTTTGTTTCTTATAGTTTTGGAAGTTTCAGTCTATACTCAACTGGCTCCAAGGTAGGGTGGCCTCTCATAGGACAGCTGTTCATGGAGGCCGCAAACAGCAAGAGCAAACAGAGCAAAAGGAGCAAAGACGCACCTTCCTCCCACCCTTGCACTGTATGCTGGCTTCATCCCTGGGTGGGTGTAGTACTCATACAACCAATCTGAGTGCTAGACAATGAACCAATCTCAAACACTAGATCTCATTGCATCCATGACTTCATGAGGCTTGAGGGGGGCATCTGAACATATGCCATAACAGTCTATCAATGAAAATGTTAACAAATGTGATCTGGGCTTCTAGGAAAGAGAGAAACAAGAAAGACATGTTCAAACATATTTGTAAGCAGTACTGTTTAGCTTGCATTAGTCTTTTCAACTCTGTATTAACTGAACTTCACTTGCCTTCCCTTCCACTTTCTCAGGGATGAGGGGCTTTATTTTTATTGTCCAGTATCCCTTTTTTCTGCTCCTGCCCCATAGTCTACATTTCACTTTCTGGGCAGGTCATCTCCAAATTCTTATTGTCTTTGACAGCTCATCTCCAAATTCTTATTCCAATTTTGTGTGTTAAATAAAGTATGAGTTAGGAGAAAGTTTAGACTTTTTATAAAATTTATAAATACTTCTACTTCTTTTCACCTTCCACAGGAGTCTGATATCTGAAGATGCTGTTTTTTTTTAACCTAATACAATTGCAATAGTTTTCATTTCTGCAAGCTCTGTAATAGTGACTCAGTGTGTAACAAAATGGGGAAGGAAAACCAATCAATGCATCATGATAACCTCATTGGAAGATATTTTGGCACTAGTACCAAGCAAGTGTACACCTACCATCAAAGGCATTGGTCAGGAGATTGCTAGCACTCCACCCTTGAGAATAGCGTTCTGGAACTGCATACCAGAGAATCCATATTATTAAACATAGAGCCAAGTCAAGAAGAAAATACAGAACTCAGTCACTGGTGTTGGAATTTAGACAGGAATGCAATCATTAGAAGAGAAAGTATGACCCTAGACAATGGAACTACAAACAAAATGTTAAAAAATCAGGATTGGACAGATAGTAAAATGAGCACAAACTGCTTGCAAAGCTTTTGTTGTGGTGTATATCCCCACTGTTTGAGGTCAGTGCTAGTCTCAGTGCCTGGTACAGGGTTGCCACTGAGTTCTAGAGTTCTGTGATCCCAGCTCTTAGGATAGTGCAGTGTAGAAGAACAGAGATAGTGTGTGGGAGGCATCAATTAATCTTTTTCTTGGGCTTCTTTGTTTCTGGGAGTCTATGAAACTCCTTCCAAAGTCTGGAGAATATCTCTTTTCTGCTTCCCTACTTTCCTTTGTTTAAATTCTTAAAAATTTTCTAAAATATGTGTTTACCAAATGTTTTGTATGTTTAAATTACACACAGTAATGACTTGAGATATCTACACATTGTGTATTGATCACCATAGTAGTTAATTAACACAGCCACCACCACCCACACTTTCTGTGGGCACATACAGAGTAAGGGTGAGATACTCATAATATGCTGTCTTAGGCTGAGGATGTAGCTCAGGGGTAAAGCACTTGCCTAGTATATGCAAGGTTCTGAGTCTGATCCTCAGTGCTGCCAAGAAAATAAAATGTCTTACCAGATTTCACATACTCGGTACAGTTTTACAAACTATACACTCCATGCTATACTTTTGATTCTCAGAATTTGTTATAGTCAGATAAAGGAGATGTTATATATCGCACCACCTGACCTACTTGGTTCTCATTTCTCAGCATCCTATTCCCTGGCAACCTCACTTCACCTTCTGCTTTAATGAACTTTATTTTCTAAAATTCTGCCTATAAGTGAGATAATATAGCATGCATCTTTCCGTGTCTGGCTTATTTGAATTAGCACATTGCTCTCCAAGGGCCATCTGTGTTATTGTAAATGACAGGATTTGCTTCTTTATGTTTAAATACTACCCCCATTGTGTATAATTGTAGGCATGTGTACATGTATTTGCCTACCATGTTTGGTAAAGCAATTCATTTATTGACAGGTTCTTAGGGTGCTTCTTTTTTTTTTAAATTTTTTTTTATCAGTACTGGGGATTGAACTCATGACCACGCACTTGCAAGGCAGGCGCTTATGCTGCTAAGCTAAATCTCCAGCCCCTTAGGTGTTTCTATATCTCAATTATCATGAATTGTGCTGCACCGAGCTTGGGGAAGTGCAGGTGTCTCTTTCACACACTTAGTGCATCTCTGTCTTATGTATACCCATAGTGGGATTTCTGGAAAGCTGGTAGTTCTACTTGCAATGTTTTAGAACAATGTTTTGGTATAGTATTCCATAACTGCTGTACCAGTTTACATTCATAACAATGTATGAGGGCTCCTTTCCTTCACACCCTCCCCAGGTCTTATCACTGGCTCGCTGTGGAGAAGTTAGTTTGATGTCAGCACCAGGATATAAATTTTCAGTGTCTGATATTTAGGAGCAATTTCCTAAATCATAACTATTTTAAAATAGTTGAAACATTATATTTTTCATAAGGTGAGGTCAACAGAAACTAAGGAAGTTATAAAAACAAAAATGCTTGTATTTTGTATCCAGTAGATTTTAAATAACCCTACACCTGTCCACCAAAGCCCAGACATTGATCATCCATAGGACTGATGAAATGAGTCACAGTATAAGGTGTGATCACTATTTTATCATGTTTCCAAGAGTCCCACTTTCCTCAGTCTAACTTTCATTCGCTCCTGGTATCATCCTGCAGAATTGTTTGAGTCCTATCACTCTTTTGTGCCCAAGGTGCAGCTGTACCTTTTCACTTTTTGAAGAGACAGAGAGGCCTTCAGCACAAGTGCTGGAGAGGCTTCTGAGAGTACAGCGGGCGGGATGGTCTTTTAACATCTTTGCCGACCACAAGTTACCTTTGAATTGAAATATTCCTTTCAAGTATGGAAAACGTGAGGGTTTAGGGTGTCTTATCTGTCAAGATTTGGTAACTATGATTCAAGTATATATAATATTTATATATGTAAAATACATAAATATTATATACATATATATTATATGTAAAATATATAATATTTTACATATAATATATAATATTTATATATGTATAATATATAAATATTATATACATATATATAAATATGTATATATTTATATATATGGACTGAGCCACATCCCCAGAACCTACTACTTGACATTTTCCAGATAATTTCATATTATCAATACAACAACCTTAGTGTATTATCTTTTTTTCTGCTGGAAAAACCAAGCTGGTCAATATTTTGATCTCAGACTTCTAGCCTCCAGACTGTGTCTAAGAACCTATTTCTGTTTTGATCTCAGACTTCTAGCCTCCAGAACTATGTCTAATCACCTATTTCTATTTCTTTTTTCCTTTTTTTTTATATAGGTACCGGAGATCAAACTCACGACCGCGCACTTGCAAGGCAGGCGCCTATGCCGCTGAGCTAAATCCCCGGCCCCCCGATTTCTATTTCTTAAAGCAATCAGGCAATCAATAAGTAAAGTTTTAAACCTTTTCCTCGCCTCTCCGTCTTGCCACTTTTACTGTGGTTTGGGACTCATAGGGCATTTTTCTGCTGACGTCTCTGGAAGTGCCCACCGGTTTAGCAGCAGGAATTGACACAGACATTGCTCAGTCTCACGAGGCTTTGGATGCTTCATAGACCAAATGCTTATTCTCCTGAGAATCTCCACAAGACATTTGTCTAAATCCCTTTCCTCTGTCTAGTATGCTCTGCTTTTCCTGCTGTAAGAGCCTGGAAGTATTGTAAGGTGATTTTATGCCTTTATCCCAACAAGTCTGCCAGGCTGTGTGTTCTGCATTTTAAATGCCTTGTTCCAGGACAGCCACAGATCTCATACTGTTGAGCCAAAAGTAGAAGTTGCCAGGCACCAGGTCAGTGGCTCCCACCTGGAATATTGTTTCTTAAAAAGCCACTGACTGGTAGAAACCGAGATGCTTACAAGGTGGAGACGGGTATGGGTGTCTTCCTCAGGGGACGGGGCTGGAGGCTGTACGATATTAAGTACAGGCACATGCATGCTTCATCAGGATGGCACAGGAGCACGCACCTATGGATGGCTCTGCGCAGATGGTCACATCGCTGGCATTGGTTCTCATATATTCAATGGAAATCTTTGGGAATAAGTTCTAGGACTCTGAGTAGATTGCAGTTTTATGAGCTAGCACCGTAAAATCTGACACATGCTTCTCTGGTAAACACAATTTTGAAGACAGTCGGGTCATGAACTTGGAGAATGTTTGCATTTAAAAGCCCAAAACTTAGTAAAATCACTTAGCAATGTCAGAAACAGGCTCCTTTCTTTCAGGGAGCAAGTCTTTTCTTCAGCTTCTAAAACCTTTATTTTGCCAGTTGATCCAACAGTGACAACAGAATTTAAATAGTGAAGGAAGATTTTTGGCTTAGTGAGGCCAGTTTCATGAGAGTAGACTCCATCTGCACCCTTTCCTTTGTTCATTCTCAGGACAGGTCTAAGTACTTTCTCCTGATTCATGGCTTTGCATTTTGGGAACTGATTTGACGTGGCCTTCATATGAAGATCTTGTCATGCTGAGAGCCACAAAGTAATTTATTTATTTTAAACTGGTTCAACTTTGGGTTGTCTTAACCTGAGATTCTGTTCTATCCATCAGATAGAATCCTATTTATTGACTGGATGACTGAGTTTCTCCCTGGGAGATATTCTGATATACAACCAAAAAGCCATCAGAAAACAATGCTAAGTATCCCACCACACTTCTTAGAACCAGTATAACTAGGGGCAAATTATCCAGTCTCTGTAAGCCTTCATATGTAAACAGGAGATTATACACTACCATGCTAAAGAGCTGAAGAACTAGTGAGTATGAAACACGTAAGTGTTTGATAAATTTTTTGTGGTTGTTATTCATTTGCTTGCAGTAACCAAGGGCGAGCCCTGAACCGGGATCGAGCTGTTTTCTGTCTGAATTTAAGCCACCAGTTCTCTTCGACCTCACTTTAAGAAAAGGGAGAAAAGGCACTCCTTCCCTTCAAACAAGACTGATTGTTGTGGGTGTCTGCTCACAGACCTGCTCCTCCAGTGAGGGAAGGGTTTGCTCAGTGTGTTTGCGACTATGCAGTGTGTGGGGCACTGCCTGTAGTTGCCCTGGATTAAGTAAAATCCCACATGCCTTGTGTCATGGTTTATGTCAGCGGCCCCCAAGCCTCATGCAATTATGGATCAACCAAACTTAATGTTTGTGATTGGTTCATTGTCTAGCCCTCAGATTGGTGGTGTGAGCACTATACCCATCTAGGGGTGGAGCACCATACGATGTAAGGGTGGGAATAAGGGGTGTCTCTCTCTTGCCAGTTCAGGCCTTGCTGTTTGTAGCAGCCACAAATGGCTGCCCTGCCACGCCACCCTACCTTGGAGCCAACTGAGTATGGACTGAAACCTCCAAGAACTGTAAGAAATAAATCTTTTCTTCCCCAACTTTAGGTGTCAGGTATTTTGTCTCAACGCTGAGTAAAAAGTAACTGAGACACCCTGTTTTATACAACTTCCATTATCTAAGACTTTCTTGTTTATTTTAGCTAACCTCAAATATTTTGTCAAGTAAAGACTGGTGGTTATCATTTAACCCATGTCATCTATCTTCTTTATGAAAGCAAAGGGGAAAATAATAACAGTGCTATCAAAATGTCTGTAATTAAAATGCCCTTCAATTTGATGTCCTTTGGAATAAACTTGCTGAAATCTTTTAAGGAAACAGGTAGTGAAAAGAAAAACTATGCTGATGCATTTATTATACTCCAATCCTAGGGGAACTGTTGAAATCAGCTCTAAATTAAACAATGATTCTGCAGTACTTTAAAAATTCTCCTGCGGCAGGGGGAGTGGGATCCACTGGAATGCCTTTCACTTAACAGCGAGGGTGAACATTTTGAAAACTCCTAATTGCCTATTAGTGTTTCATTATTGCAATTTTTTCCCAAGGCAATTTACTCTATTCAAAATATTCCATCATGCAGAAATGTCTTTTCTTTTAGTAAAGAAAAAAGGGGAGGGGCAGTGTCTACCAAGTGATGATTAGTTTCAAAAAAATAATAATAATTTATCTTGTACAAAAACCATTTGGAAGAAAAGGATGTGTTTATTGCCTCTAGCATTTCAAATGGATGAAAGTTTTGTATCTTATTCTGTCCACCTGGCCAACATGTGCTATGAGTTGTAGAAGGATCAGAAGATGCCTCTGCTGTTAGACAGTCTGCCCTCTGTGGCTCAGCAGAGATGTGAATGGAAACTGCTGGGTTCTCACATGTCTTTGTCTACTAGAAGACACTTTGTTAGAAACTTTGGGAGAGTTTTCTCATCCTGGATGGCTCCAAAAATGAGTTGTACACACCAACAGCATGCGAAGGAAATTTCTTCCTGAGGAAAGTTACTGAAGCAACTTTCAAGGGTAATCTTGGTCTGCAAGACTCATGTTCCAGCCTCAGTCTTTAGCTATATTTGTGAGCCTGGAGCCCAGAAGTCCTTCTTTCTTGGTGTCTCTGCCCAATGCCCATGCCTGAACTCTGTCTTTGCTCTGTAGTATGTAGCACACAGGAAGAAGTGTTCCCAGACCCCCCTCAGCTTGGTAATGGGCACTGTGCCCCAGAAGTTCTCTTGGTCTTCCTCATGGACAAATGACCATGGCTTCTATTCTCTCCATGAAGTACAGCAGGGTTTTTGTGGGCTTTGCGAGTGAGAGCATCACCTCCACCCCAACCGGAAGTGCATAGGGCTCTGTCCTGTGCCTCAGGAGTGCTCCATAGGAAAGATTTTGAAAAGCTTTATTAAATAAGCTGCACCTATTTAAAATGTACACTTTGGAATGTTTAACATATTCAGAATCAAAATCAAAACAGCAAATACATCCACTGCTTCTAATGTCCTTGTTAATCTTTCTTACCCCTCATGCCCCATTTCTTGGAAAATGGTCATCTGCTTTCTCTCAGTATAGATTAATTGGCATTTTCTACAGTTTTATATAAATGGTATCCTACAGTGTGTAGAGGTGTGTGTCTGTGTGTCTAGCTTCTCTTACTCAGAATAATTAATTTAAAATTTAGCCATATTGCACGTGTCAATATGTCACTCTTATTCTTTAGAAGTATGTCATTGTATGGACATACCACAGTGTGTAATCACTTATCTATCAGTGAACATTTGAAGTTTTTTCAGCTTATGCATATTAAAAAATAGAGCTGCTACAAGCATCAGTGTACTCCTGAGCATGGCCACAAGCTTCATTTTTCTCTTAGGAATATACTTTAGAGTAGAATGATTGTGTTATGATGGGGTTGTTTTAACATTTTAAGAACTCCTGAAGTGTTTTTCAAAAGGTTGTAAAATTTTTTCTTCCATCAAGAATGCATGTTATGTTTCCCCTTTATCTTTGCCAACAATTGGTGTGGATAAAATATTTGTTACTTTGAATCAAGCTAAGATTTCTTAGATGTAATAGCAGAAATGTAACCCATTAAATACTAAGGTAAGAAATTAGACTAAAAAAATTGATAACCCTTCAAACTATGTTTGTGGGAGAATGACAAGACATGGGCTGAGAAAATATTTACAAAGTATATACTTAATAACATCCTCTAAACTGATATATTTAAAACTACACTCAAAACTCAATGATGAACAATAAAAATGAACACATGCTTTCGAGACACTTCACCGAAGAAGATATTTGCTTGACTAATAAGTGTGAATTATGGAACTAATAATCACAACAAGCTGTCAGCAAACATCTGTTAGAATGACCAAAATTAAAAGACTGACTTATTATAATGGGCTTTTAGTAGTTGATACAAAATGACTGACAGACGTTGAAGGAGAAATGAGGTACACTGTGGCTCGTGGTTTGAATCTGAGGTCAGCCCGCTCCAAGTTAGAAATAGCATGGCAGAAGAGCATTGCAGAGGAAAGCGACTCAACTCATGGCATCAGGAACCAAAGAGCGGGGTGGGGGGGTACAGAGAGGAAGGGGGCAGGAGCCAGGCCTCCCAGGCCAAGCTTCATCACTCACCTTCTTCAGCCAGGCGCCTCTTCCTAATGCCCATTCAGCTCTGAATTCATCCCGGAACCTCCCACTGATGAGGAACATGCACTCTCAATCTAATCAGACCCCCAAGCATCTCTCATTCCACTCAGGTTGACGACCAAGATGAGCTGATACATACGTGCTGTACAATTCATTTCTAACTTCTTAATTTTGAGATCATTGTAGATTAACGTGAAACTTCAAGGAGTAACACACAAGTATTACTCGTAGCGCTTCCACCTAGTTTACCCCAGTTATAACTTGCAAGACAATAATACAATATCACAGCTAAACAGCTGACATGCAACCCACTGACTTGATTCAAATTCCACCAGTCTTGCCCGGACTCACTTGTGTACGCATTTAGTTCTATCACAGGTGTGAGTTCTCCTGCAGGTTCACATCCATCAGAAGGACTTCTCTTTCTGCCATGTATAATCACAACCTCTTCCTTTCCTCTCCCAATCTCTCACCTCTGGGAACCACTCATCTGTTCTCCACCTACAATTTTGTTCCTGTTATTTTCTTTCCATGATCACACTGCAGCTGCTCAGCCCTTTGAGCTTTGTTTGGGTCAGATGATTGGATGGCTGACATCACTAAAATTATTAGCAGGGTCAGGGAGAAGGTCTCTTGAGAAACTTTTTTTTTCTAAATTTCCAGTGGGAAAATGAAAGAAGATGGGGTTGATCTGCAGTCAGTATTGTTGCATTCCTTAGTAAGCAATTAAGCCAGAGCAGTAAAGGTTACCTGACACATCCAACATGCACTGTTCCATGCTCTTCTCCTGAGCATTTCTACAACACCTCCATATGGGGATGGATTCATGTGATTTACTTAAAAATGTAAAGTAATTTATCAAAGAAGCAAGCAAATAATTCTTCCCAAGTAAACATTTCATAAGCATTTAAAAAGCAAGAAAATTCATGAGTGCATGGAAAATGAGCTCAAACTCGACCACCTTGCTATTAATAAGCAGACTGGCTTCAAATATATTAGCCAACAGATGATATGAAACTAAAAATCAAAAACTAGTTTCCTTAAATGTACTTCCTGAATTGAAGGCGGTTATTCACTTAATAGAATTAAACAGTACTGCATAAATGAATAAACATCACAGAGTGGAGAACAATCAGCATTTCCTGAGCTCCATGTCATGTTGGAACTTGGGGTGCTGGGAAAACAAGCAGCCAGCTCACTGCTCTGGTAAGTGGCTGTGGCCTGGCAAGCTGTGGCCACCCCAGAGCAAGAACCATCAGCATTTCCTGAGCTCCGAGACATGTTGGAACTTGGGGTACTGGGAAAACAAGCAGCCAGCTCACCGCTGTGGTAAGCAGCTGTGAGCCTTCTGGTGTGCGGGCTAAGAATCAAAGATCAATTCTCTCTCTGCCCATTACCAAGTGGGAGCTAGAGATCTGAGTATCTCTTGGGAGATCAATGTATGTAATATAGCAAATAAGTGGGATTTCCTTCTACCATCTCTTAGAAGGCAAATATCTATATCAATGTTTTGCTCTGTTCTGATTAATGGTATTGCTCTATTCAATATTCTATTTTTATAAGTTAGATTATTTTCTTCCATTTTGCTGTACCTGAGTGAAAGAACAACTATTGTGAAGAAAACGAGACATACTATTTTACGTATTACTGTTATTCTGGTAACCTGCTGTGAAGTTCAGTACCAATTTAACTACACTGTCTCAATTGACTTTGTTCTGTCTTGTTCTGCTGTATTTTACTATCTTCAAAATAATAATAATAATAATTTTTAAAAGGAGAGATAACAAAGTAACAAAATACTTCCAAAAACTCCCAACTCCCCCAAAAGCTGATCCATGGGGAATGGATGAGGAGAAACACAAAAACAAAGCAACAGAATTATATAAGTTGATTAAAAAGTAAATAACAACAACAAAACAGATCAGTAAGGTACTGAGCAAGTGGAAATAAAATATAACTAAACAGATAATGGACTTAAAAAGCAAAAGGAAGAAAGTGCTCTAAAGGATATAACTGCATGTATATTAGTGTGTAGGATTGATAACCATGTTGCTAAGTTCTTGTTGGTTCTTTGAACAGAACTGTTGCAGCCTCATTATTTGAATGTGCACTTTGTATGCTTTAATTTTGTAACTTGAACAACTATGTCTAAGAAGACAATATGTAATTTATTAACTGGTGATTTCTTACCATTTATTCTTTTTGAAATTCTGTACTGTTTCTACCCTTTTTTGTTTTGATTTTTTTTCTCTTTAAATAAAATTTGAAAAAAACAATCACACAGTATTTTACTTCCCTGCCCTTTGCTGCCTTGCCACCTTTCTGGGTAGGCACTTGCCTGCCTGCATGCCCTTTGTGTCCTCTCTGACTTCCTCGCTTCTTTAATGTCATTGTCACAATCTCTTTGGTGGCCCTTGCCCCATAAAATGGACTGTATTGTTTTCTATTACCACATGAGCAGGAAAGCCCTTTTCCATCTGTGTCTCACTTCTTCTTTATATAGAGTAACAAATGCTGCAGACACACATGTTACTGTTCCTGGACACTTCTGATTTACAAAGTAATAAATCACTTTCTTGGTGTCTCTATTTGTATCAGTCAGGGTGTGGGATAATCATAATTTAGACTCTGAGGGATATGGTTTTTCATCATTTGATTTCTGAAGTCTGTGTCTTCTTCATAAATCAAATATTAGAGGTTTACACTTAGAAAAGTAGGTCATGTCATCTTATCCATGATGCATTGTACTTTGGAGGACAGGCTTACCCAAATTGCAACTTGGATGCATATGTGTTTATTTTATAAGAAATAAAAATATCACTCAGTGGTTTGCTTTCTACTTACTTGGAAGAGAATCAGCAAGATCTCAGCACCAATTTTTATACTTGTGTACTTTTAAGCAAAACATTTCTGTATATTGCAGAAAATTAATAATAAAGGGTTAGTTTTCAGACTTATCCTAATTCATCAATGTGCATTCCTGTTTAAAATTAATTTCTGGATTCCTAAAAGTTCAATTAAGTAGAAAGTGATGACAGTTTTCAAAAGGGCCTATATTAAGAGGCTTTCTCTTGAATGGACACAATACATAACACCCACAGCTCGGTGAATAAATGGTTTAATTTGGATCATGCTTTGAGAACATTCAGTCAGGTTTAGTTGCCTCGAAAGCAGAAACATTATGGCAACAAAGGCATGGCAAAATCTGCTTTGTTCATGGTGACCAGGAAGCAGAGCAGGGGAACAGTACCAAGGGGGAGTGGGGAAGAATCAGATATATTACCCACAGTCAGAACTCCACAGCTACCCAAATATACACAGAAGTCTGCTCAACCACTCCCATGGGTGACACCCACACCAAGCAAGTTAACCATCACGAACCCAATCAATCATTCCTCAGTCCTTTCCTGTGGAAATAAACAGCTCTTCCCTGTACCACCCCTGGGGTACCTTGAAAGATTAAATCAAAATGAAAGAGAGAGAGAAAAGAGCCTGGAAAGTTTCTACATTTGATATAAATTTATAATGAACTATGATGCTTTTTTGTTATTATCTTTATTTCATTTGTTTCAGAAAAATCAGTCTCATATATTCCTTCTGTGCATATGTGTTATATTATCTATGCAAGAACTCTTCTCACTTTGGTATCTAATATAGATGGGTGTGTGTGTGTGTGTGTTTGTGTGTAAAGAAAATTACTTTACAGCATTGGCTCCTGTGATTGTGAAGTCTCAGTGAATCCAAAATCTGGTTGGGGAAGCCAGGTGTCTACTGTCTCAGAAAAGAATTGTACTTCTGGTACCAAAGCCATGTATTTTGGACCCAGGAAAGAGCCAAAATTGAAGATAAACTCTGAAGGTCACTGCAAACAGGATTCTCTCTTGCTTGGGGGGTTCCACCTTTTTCTCTGCTCAGGTCTTCCACCAATTGGATAAGAGCCACCCACTTTCAGGAGGGCAATTTGCTTTATTGAAGGTTCATCAATTCAAATGTATAACTCATCCCAAAACGTCATCACAAGAACATTCAGAATAATGTTTGACCAAATATCTGTGTAACATGTCCTAGTCATGATGACATATACAATTAACAATCCCATTGATATTTATAAACTCCCTTTTGGCTAATTCTCCTGAAGTCACTGCTGTAATGAAACAGAGCCACCAAGCTTGCATATTTTTGGAATGGACTCCGGATGCCATTGTCCTTATGTCCTTAGCCCCACTATTCATCTGCATTTTGACGACTATATTAAGGCTGTGTCATCTCCAGGCTGAATGGAAGTTATTTTAAATTCAGGCATACAAATGTCAAATGGGCTTTGCAAAATTCCCTACAATCCCATTACACTCCCCAGGATAGTCAGCCAATAAGATCTATCTCTGCTTATGGAAGATTCTGGTTCCAAAGGTATGATTTTTGGTTTTTTGTACAACTCAACATCACTGAATTTGATCAAATTCTGACACTATCTACCTGGTATAAGTGTTGAATCCCATAGGATAAGGATTTAGTTCCACAAGATCACCAACATTTGGACTCCAATTTAGGGTCTTGTGTGTTCATTCCATGGTTCTGACTATCAGCTGTGAGTCCCCTCAATTGTCTCCTCAGGGTCACTGACTTCCTAGGATGGCTCAAGAAATTAGGGAAGTAATTCTAATGACTATTTACTGTAAAGGATGTCACTCAGGGGCAGAAAATGATGAATAGGGCAAGGTACATGGGAAAATGTGTGGAAACTTCAGGTTCTTCTCTGAAAGCCACTCTGAGGATCTTGCATTTGTCACTCCATCACCTTGCTGACTCTCTCATGGAGATTATTACAGTGGTTCCATAACAGGAGTGATTGACCATTGGACACTGATGACTGATTTACTCTTTCATTTCCTCTGGAGGTCAAGAGGTGGGACAAAAGTTCAGCCCTTGCTAGGTATTTCTAATGACCAGTGCCTCCTGAAGCTGTCAGGGCCCAAGAGCAGCAGATATTCTTCCCATTGCAGGGATCTTGAGGTTCTTAAAAATTCTATGGACAGGAACCAGGGACTAAGAGCTAATACCATTAACAAAAGATGCCTCTGTCTCTTATTACTCAAAACATTATAATCATTTTCAGAAGCTCTTTACAAGGAACACAGAACAAAGAAAATACTATAAAGTGTTATTACCAAAAATGGGCATGAACAAAAAGTGAGTAAGACAGGCTCAGTCCTAAGTGAGCAGGTTAGTGCTCCCTAGGGGAAGAGCTAGAGAATTTGGAAGACCTTTGGGCCTGGGTAGAAAAGCCCAGGCATCCATGGAACTTATACTGGCATTGCTAAGTGATTCTTTTTTGTCTGTTTGTTCCCAAGAGAGTTCTTCACACTGTTTTCAGGCTCACTTAATTGGGTCAGTGTGGGAACATGTCATCTATGTGCTGCTTAGTGTGACTACCTGGATGTTGTCATAGATGACTTCATTCTGGTAAGCTTGGGGCAAATGCTTCTGGGATTAGAGCAACATAGGCAGGTGACTGCTTAAATAGCTGCTCTTAGTAGAACGTGGGGCCTTTGGGTGACATCAGAAAAATGAATGTATATGGAGAAACATATTATATGACTTATGGAATTCTCATGAATGCTTAGCATCAGCTTTGCCCCACCTGATTAAATAGAACCAAGAAAAATAAATATTCTCTGACTCATTGCATTTACTGATTTCTGTGATATGAATGCAAGCATCAGGCTCATGGGCTGTCAGCATGATTGGCCCTCATGCTGGTACAACTGGGCACACAAGCCAATTTTAATTCTCTGATTAGCTCTAAACCCTTCATATTTCTCTTGTTTGTGTTCTTGTTGCATCTCTTACAGGAATAGAGTCACCAACACTGAGGTCTTAATCACAAGTATATTTACTGAAAGCATATTATAGGTCTGTCACATTAATAGGAACTCAAGAATTGTTATGTGCACATTTATTATGAATAATAACACCTAACATTTCTAGTACTGCTAAAATTCTGTGTACCTAGAATTAAGTTCCTGAAGTGCATAGAATGATATGCCCACAATTATTCCCTCTGGCCCACTTTGCCTTGTAGGCAGAGTACATGTCACTCAGCCCTTAACCGAGTTCTTGGCTTTATGGCTTGCCTTGGACAATGTAATACGAACAGGAATAGATATGCCTGGCCTAAGTAAAATCTTTGAATATATTTCCCTGTTTTGTCTCTCAGTCTTGAGCCTTTGTCTGTTGGGGGCATTGGATAATTGTGTTGTCGTTGGATAATTGTGCATACTTCCCTTAGGGATAAAGGAAGGCTTGGCCTTAAGGTATCACACTTTTGAAACTTCCCAGTAATTCTTCCGAGATGTGTCACATCCTCTCTTCCCCACTAAGACTAAACTAAGACCAAAGATTAAAAGGCTAAGATTAAACAGAGCACTCCAGGGCAAGATTCTTCTTTTTTTCTTTCTGTTTTTTGTCTTTTTGAGACAGGGTCTCGCTATGCATTCTAGGCTGGCCTTGAGCTCACTTTGTAGCACAGGCTGGTCTCAAACTTGCAATGATCATCCTGCCTCAGACTCCAGAGTGCTGGAATTATGGGTGTGAGCCACCATGATGGGCTAAAATCCTTCTTAGCATAAAATTGTCTCCACCCTCTTGAGTCATCCCAGGATTAGCCTTGCCTGCTGAGTCATCAACCTCTGAGTCTTCCACCAACCTTGAATCTTCTACTAACCCTCCGACATTGTATACACCCAATAAATAGTGGCTGGTTTGGAGTATTTTGGTCTCTGCTCATCCTGAAGCTTTGAGCTCCCAGTCCCCATCATGCATTACTAAATCTGTCTCTTTTTTATTTCATCCTTTCGCCATACCCTTCATACAGGCAGTTAGGAATCTTGGCCAGGTCCCCAATATCTGTCCTCAGCCATGTTGCCTACAAGTGCTGTCCTTTCAGCCTTGGACTTGGATAAGAAGTTGTGTTGGCAGAGCCAAACCTACCTGAAGTCACACTTCCTACAAAGACCCAGACAGTCCACAGCTGCTATAAAATATGAGCAAAAAATAAATGCTCATCACTATAAATCACTAAATGTGGGAGACTCCTGGTCACCACAGCAAACATCCACTAATACAGTGTAAACCCAGTACTCATTTAAGTTTTATAAGAGTTCTATGATATGTTTTCTATCACTGTCACCCAAAGTTCATAGATATTTCTAGATCTAGTGAGTGGTATGGCTAGGCTGAATTTTGGACTCCAGAATTGTAGCATTTCATTGAATGAATATGGGAAGGAAGAGGCAATATGATATATGAACCTGAGCTCAAGCCTATATTTCAACAGATGCTTTCTTAAGTTAAGAATGAGTTACCATGGATATCTTCAGAGCAACTACCTTATATCACCCATATGCCAACGCCATCCGTATCTTTTATGACAATACTGTCTTTTGTGATCCTACCTAGGAATGGTCTCTTATTAATATGAGACCAGGAACACTGGGGGAAATGTTAAGATAGATTAGGATTTATCATTCTGATATTGAAGATGGCTTATGTTCTCTTCTTTTTGAGTTGGAGATCAGTCTAGTAAACAGATGTCAAATTACTATATGAAATTTATGAAAATATGTATGTGCAAGAATCAGGTAAAGGAGATGGTGATGTTTCTTATGTAACAGGAGGGTACCAAGAGGTAGACGAATGCAAATTAAGAGATTATACAATGGGAAATAACCAGACAGCTGCAGTAGGCAGTCCTTTGCTCTTTAGTACAGCATCCTCCCATACAACCAACTTCCAAACCTGATCCTCGCTGAGCCTCTTCCATAGATTTAAACTACAACTGTTAAGATACATGGTCAGACTTTTCAAATCACGTTCTCCTTTTTTAAAGAATCATGTAAATTTCTGACTTTAAAAGACAGCAGTATTTCATTTCATTATGTATTATTTATATTTCACTCCAACCAGTTTTATGGGCACCATGTTTTCAAGGTAGTCCTGTGTCTTCAAACCTGGCTACTTCATTTTAGAACTTCATGTTGAGAAGTTTCCACCCCCTATGGAGCATGGATTTATTTTTAATACAATGCTTTTTTATTTTTGTTCTCTGTACTAATGTTATTGGCAGCAGAGCTAGTTAGAAATATTATAGGCAGTCAGACAGGGCGAGGCCCTCAAAGAAGTGGGCACAGAGGACTGGACGTCTGATGACCTTGGAGGAGACACACACCTCTTGCTGTGGGCCAGATCTTGGGACAGACAGCAAAACAAATGCAACCACATCCTTAAGAATAATCCTTAAAGATTAAGTCTGGATCACTTTGAGAAGCCAGCAGTCACCATTCCAGTGCCTAGGGAGGAGTCACTGCTCTCTAAGAATGCCAGTTTTCGAAGTGACTGGCTTCCCCATTTGTTCCCAATTGAATCAATTTTATCTGAGCTGTTAATCTTACTGGCTAAACATCTCTGTCCCATCTCATGCCCGTCTACCTCATGAGTTCCCAGTTTTCCCCAATTTTAGACCCTCCTCACCTCATGATTTTACTCTACAAAAATCCCAAGAAAAGACAGAGTGAGTCTTTGGTAACCCACTCAGGACCCCTTCTGTTTCTCAGACAGAAGCCTTCTCTCTCTCAATAAATATTCCTACTCTTAACCTCTGTTGTTCCTAAAATTCATTCTTTGATTTTAGAGAACACGAACTCGTACTGGACACATAGTAGGTTGGGAGTTTCATTTTGCTATATGACTACAATTAGAAATTCAGCTGGCTTTTGTTTTGTTTTGTTTTGTTTTTTAACTTTGGTGAGGAATAGAGAGATAGTTTTATATTACAGTCCAACATTCGCTAGACACTGTTTTTTTTTCTTTTTTATTAGTTCATATTTGCAGTACATAATGATTACATTTACTGTAGTTGATTGATACACGAACATAATATATTTCAATTTCCTTCTTTTTCTCCCTTCCCACTACCTTCCTTTTATTTTTCCAGCATTGGACTCATTTATTTATCTTATAATATCTTAGAAAGTTAATTATCATATATATAGATGGAAAACCAAACTAATATGCCAAAGAACATAGAAACCATGTAAGGCAGTTGTACTAAGTCAGGGGACACTTTCAGATAACATTGTCTGCACTGGATTATAATACCTTTGCTTTTCTTTCTCTTTTTTTCCTATGGCACTGAGTCATCTCATGCTATCTTAATACTCTTGTGCCTAGGTAAGGCATCATTAATTTTGACAGATGAGAAAGAAAGAACAGGGAAACTAAACAGTTTTCCCAAAGGCATGTTGTTTTTTGAGAATAGAAGTCCTCTGGTCTTCCTCTTGCTTCAGATATTCACGTGGCTCCTGTTCTGATTTGCACTGAACCATCTTTAGGCTTCTGAGCTAGTCTTGGTGACTTTACCAGTGAGAGAAGTGACCGGAAATCCTGTCACTCAAGGTGCTGTGTTTGCATTTGTGCTAACATCATGGTGCTCATAGCAGGAGGGTTCACGGATTCTGACATTACCCTTGAGGAGACAGACAAGATGAATGCAGGTTACAGAAAAGATGCCAATGTGTCTATTTTAGTTTTTGTCTAAATTTCTTCTCAGCTTGCCACCTCTCAATGCATCACAGGTGCTATTTTTAATATCCTCTTATTTTTTTCACATTCTTCATCATCTTTGGAGGTGCTTCCCATTTTATTCTTGATATAGATAATTTATGCCCTCATTCTGTTAATTTGATCGATCTTTCCAGAGAGTTACCAATTTCATCTTTGTTGCTCCTGATGCATGTTTTTTGTACATTTTGATTAAGTTACTGTTTACAGTTTCCTTTCTTAATATTCTCTGGGCTTACGCTGTGCTCCTTTCTTGAGATTCCTGGTGTATATTCCCAGCCTGCCGTCTTACTCCGGGCTGTGCTTCAGCCATTTCCTACGCATTGTGATATATTCTATTTTCAAAGACTTTTGTAATTTACTTTGCAACTTCTTGGGCCCAGAGATTGAATTTTTTTCCAAGTAAATGAAAGTTGTTTTACTTATTCATATTTTTTTATGTGTGCAAATTTAGTAAGTAGTAGAACATATGCTGTATGATTTTAGTTATTTGAAATTTTTGACACTTATCTCTAGGACCCAGTATAAGGTCACATTTTGAAAATGTTCCAGAAATGCTTGGGGAAGAAAATAGATGATGCATTTTACATGTTACAGTATTTCTATTTAGTGCAGTTTGTTCTTTTTAAAGTCGCTGAAATTTTTACTAATAACTGTATCTGTTTCTTCTGTCAATTATTGAAAACTGGTTTATAATTTCCTCCTGTGGCTTGGCTCATTGTATTTTTCATTTTAGTTTTGTCATTTTTTTAGTTCATATATTAAAGATAAGTTAATAAATCATAAAGATTTAAACTGTTTAGTTCTTAATGAATGTGATCTATTATTATTATCAAATGATCTTTTTTGTCTTAATAATAATTCATTTGGCCACTGTGTCTTTTGATCATATCTGAGAAAATCAGCCTCATTATACCTTGCATTATTTATGTAGTATATCCTCATAATTTAAATTTTTATATGTCCTTAAGATTTACAATTTCCTAAATTGTAATTTTTTTCTTCTGTCAGTGTTAAAATATTTGTATTTTAATCAATGAAGTTTCCTTCTATTTAGTGAAATTTCTGTCCTTTTGGGGTTCTAAATTATCCTATTTTCTGTGTTCTATTTGTCACATATGGTTTTATTTTTTAATTACTACTCTAAACATTATAATGTGCTTAATTTTCTTATCAAATGCATTACTACCTGCATCATCAATCCTCTATCTAATCTGTTCTTGCTTCTATGTGAAATGCATCCTTTCATTAAATTTGGCTGGTGAACTGAGCGTGGTGGCTCACGTCTGTAATCCCAGCACTTGGGAGGCTGAAACAAGAGGATCTTTGTGAGTTCGAGACTAACCTGGGCTACAAAGTGAGCTCAAGGTCAGCCTGAACTGCATAGTGAGACCCTGTCTCAAAAACACACACACACACACACACACACATACACACAAAAAAAACAGATGACAACAAATTCGGTTGATTTTGGTTTTGGTTTTTATTTGTCTGAAAGTTTCCATGTAAGTTTCTTCTTTAAAAAAAGAGATAGATTTCTCCATATAACACAAATTCAAATATCTGATGTGTTTTCACATTTATACTTTGTTGGTGATTTCAACAAGTTCTATTATATACAGTAGTATCTTTTCATGCTGGCAAATATCCTTGGAAACAAAATTAAGATGAGTAAATTAAGATTCAGAATGGGATATTTTCCTCCAAAGAAGATTTTCATGTGTTCTTCTCAAGCTCTGGACAATAGTCAGGACCAGTTTAATAAAATTCCTTACTGTTTCCTGGGCCCCTGGGAGAGGCAGGCGGCCCCCCTCATTCTGAAGCAGCTTCTTTAGATGTAACCATTAGATGTTGCTTGTGTTGGCTTTGAGGGATTACTCCTTCCAGAGGCCATACATCTTCTACCAAACCCTGTATGTGTGCTCCAGCCTTTATTTGATTTCATGAAAGTGTCAAAATCAAAGTTTAAATTTCTCTCAAGGTAGAAGCTGCCCTTTGTACCATCATTAAGTTGTCCTGGTTCCTTACTGCTTGCTTGATGTTTTTAAGATATAAAAATTATATTTATCATTTATGATTAGTGCTTTTTAGCAGGAAGTTGAGTTTACATTAACCATTTCACCATAATTGAATGCACACAAAAGTGATACTTTTCAATGAATTACATGGAGATGAAAACATTCTAATCCAAAAGATACTCAGATTATTATTCTATAGTGTCATAGCTCATCTCTTTTGATCTTGGAAAATAAAATATATAGGTACTTTATTTCCCAGTACTATGAGATGATATATTCTGAAGGACTGTATTGTCCAATCACTTTATTTAAAATTTTTCTTATAAAGAAAATACCTTGTATGTCTGTTTTGTACTAAGATTTGTACTAGAATCTTCTTTGATTGGGTTATTCCTTGATAGGAAGTAGCTTAATACCCAAATGTGATAAAAATGTAAGAATTTCATGGTGTGCTTATTTCTATATTAATTTACTAGTTATTGTTATAGTTAATAGTTATTGCTGTTTTTATTTCAAAATGAAATCACTGAATTTGAATCTACATTTTATATAAGGAGTAATCCATTTTAAACTAGTTATTGTTACCTATGCAATGCTTTCAGCATCAAATTTCCCTTTTATTTTCAAGTTGCAATAAATAATTTAAAAACTATTTGGTTGATTTCTTGGGTGCCATCCTTAAAGATGCAACAAAAAAGAAAGTGATGACATTTGTTTATTGTTTAATATACTCAATAATTTTTCTTTTCTTATTTTGATGAATTTCCCAAAGTATTCTTCTTAACATAATTTTATGGTCTTAGATCTGTGATCTATTACCAAACAAGTTCAGCTACTGCAAAAGGGAAAGGCTCCTTATGTGTAATTTTTGCCATTTAGAGCTTAATATGGGACAGAAAGGCCATTCGTGCTCACCATGTTAATCCTTGGATAAAATCCCCAGGTGGATCCCTCCCTCAGGAATCCCTGCTACCAAAAGTTGCTTCTGACCATGCCACACAACTAGTCAGTGATAAAATACAATTTTACAGATTCTACATGAAAAAGTATTTCAGTTAGTCCTTGAAGTCACTGCAAAGAAAACTTATTAGCTTGGGACTTACAGAAATCAAGGAGATTTTTTTTCTTACATAGCAATGGATCTCATAGTAGGAGATTGCTAGTGTTGGCTCAGGTTGAGCTCTGTTTACTTCTCTTCACTTTCTTCCATGGTTCCATGGTGCTCCAATAGCTCCTACTGTCACATTTGCAGCCTCAATAGGACAGAGGGGCACTGCCACACATAGGCTCTGTGACATTCACTGGGGACAACTGAATTATGAGGCCAAACCTTGCTGAAAAGGAGTCTAGGAAGAGTATCTTTTCCCTTCCCAGATTCAAGGTTAAGGAATAAAGGACAGAGAGGATATCTGAGTGGGCCAACTTATTTTACATCTTACATGGCCTACATTTTCCCATTAAATCAAGCAACCTTTGGTACAATGGGAAAGATTGTAATTTGAGACAAATAATTTACCACAGGAGTAATAATAAAAATATTATTTTAAAGCTTTTTAATGTTTATAAAATTCAAAATCTCAAGTTATGTTGAATGACTCTATATTTCATAGATATGGTTAGGAGGTCAGGCATCTCATTCCCAACCTGTACGTATTGCATTACAGAGTGGAGGGTCTGCAAGTTGAGTCAGGTCCTGACCTTACATCTAGTAGTAATTATACTTTGGTGGCAAATGCACTTGGAAAAAAATTGAGATGAATAAAATAAAACTTAAATGTATTTTCCTCCAAAGAGAATTTATTTGCATTTGTAATTGTTAGGATCTGGGGCACAACCAGTTAAAGATCTTCTGAAATTAAATGCATGCTCCATTTTTTTTTTTCTAATCTTCTCAGTTAGCTAAAAATACATTTGGGTCTTGCAAAAATCTCAAGTATTTTATTATCTTTTAAATCATTATGTAAATAAAACTACCATTATGATTTATATTGTTTTTTCTTTTTCCATCGTAGCTGTTGAATTTCAACTTATACAAAATTTACAAAATGAAGAAAAATACAAAAGTTACTGAACAGATATGCTATAATGTGTTGGTAATTACAAGAAATAAATAGTATGGTTCTAACACAACTAAAATGTTATAATAAGATGTCCTCAATTTTAAAAGTGCCTATATTGTTTTATTAAACAACTATTGACTGAGTATCTCATTTAGTTACTGTCTTGGTTACTTTTCTCCCATTACTGGGACTAAATATCCAACACTCCAAATTAGGGAAGAAAAGGTTTATTTAGCTTGCAGTTTTTTGGAGGTTTCAGTCCATACTCAGCTGGCTCAAAGGCGGGGTGGCATGGCTGAGGGGCAACTATTCATAGCAGCTGCAAACAAGAGTGAAAGGACTAAAAGGGGAAAAGCATTCTCCTTCCCTCCCTTACATTGTAGGCCAGCTTCCTGCTCCTGGGTGGGTGCAGCAGTCATACCAATCCCAGCATTAGACAGCGAACCGATCTTAAATGCTAGATTCAGCTGCCTCCATGACTGCATGAGGCTTTGGGGGACACCCAAATGCAAACCATAACAGTTATTAAATGTTGGTATTATGATCACTGGTAATGTTTAATCATCACATATTGGCTAGTTACATAACAAATGCATTTACATAAGTTAAAATTTCAGGCAAGGTTTTTTTTCTTATTTTCTAATATCATGTGACAGGTCAGGTGAAAGCATAAGGATTTACAATAACAATAGTCTATTATTTCTTATGATTTAGGGAGCTGGAAAACTGGGAGTTCATCTGTTGCTGTGTGGGCTGTATTCATAAATCCATCCAATTTCTGGCACCTGATAGCTTGATGGGAATGGGAGTCTAAACTACCTCACTCAGATAGCCTGTGGATGGGACTCCCTGAGGTTATTCTTAGCCTTTTTTAAGCAAGATTGGAGTTATTTGTTTGTTTGTTTTCTAACGGAAGTGTTGCTTCAGGATTCCAAGAGGATGAAAGTGATTGGTCTTGAAACCTGTGCTCACAACCTGAATCCACTGCTGTCTAGTGGTTAAGGGAGTCCCCACAAAACCATCTTGTATTTAAAATGGCAGGGAAATGGACTCTACTTCTGGGCGGAAGACATGAAAAAGTCACATGGCAAAGGGTTTGTTTGCACATGTGGGAGGAGCTATGGTGGCTGATGGGAAGCAATTTTCCCAAGTCCACCCTCTGAGGACAACAATGTCACCCTTTCTTAGGTGAAGAGAGCTCAAGCTTCAATACATATTTGGATTTTAGTATCAGTTTCAACCTCCAGAGCTTTGATTTTAATCAGGTTGAATTTAACAAATCTTCTCAGGTACAGTTAGCTATTCTTGATCCAGAGGTTGGTGAATAAAAGACATGTTATCTGCCCCTGTAGACATTAATGCTCAGGGTACAAAAGGGAGATAACTGCAAGGAGTAGACAATCACTGATCTTTATCAGTCCTGAAATCCCACTGGAAACATGTCACCTGGTCCCCTATCCTGAGGTAGCAGATGTGCTTGTTTCTACCTCTTGGGAGTGATTGTTCTGTTTAAGTATTCTTTTCATCTCTTCCTGGGTACTGCTGCTTTATGGCACTTAGCTGTCAATAATAATTGGAATTTCAGAAATAATTTTAGGTTTTAGTTAAAATAAGTAGATTTTTATGTCATACAATCATTATCAATGTCATCATGATGTCTTACCATTATTCTTATCATCTAGGCATAGTAGCTTCAAATGTGTTAGGTAAAATTTGTCTTTCCAAATATAATATGTTGGATAAACAATTATATTTCAGTCACCCAATTCAATTCAACTCTATAGCATTTCTGGAGCCCTGGTAGGTGCTAACCACTGTCTGAACTCTATGGAAATACTTAACTCTGTCCTGAGTGATGAGAGGAGCAGTGATTCACAAATGACTTCCTAGAAAAGAGAATGGTATGGTTAGTTCTTGAAAGATGAGGACTGCCTTCCCTGAAGGAGGATCACCAAAGGTGTGGAAATTGCTTTATGTGGTGGATACAGTAAGGGGGAACTCAAAGCTGGTTTATAGTGAGAGGTGACAGAACATGCTGATTGAGAGCATGGAGTCTAGACTCAGTCTGCCTGTTTTTCCAATGTCACATCTAATATTTACTATCTTAGTGACCTCAAACTTCAACTTCCTTAGATTAAGGAATATGGTTACTATATTACCCACCTATATAATTATCATTCTCCAGATAAACGGAAGCAATAGGAATTGTGTGTGTGTCTATGAGAGAGAGATTTTAACTAATTCAGTTTGAAATAACACTTGAGTAGCAATCTCTAACTAAAACAACACATTAAATTATCTATCACACGGCATTGAAAATAAGCACTTAAATAACTTAATAAGCACTAAATAATTTAATATGTATATGTAAAACATTTAGAAGAGTGCTTATCTTGGTTACTTTACTCATTTGTGGGGCAAAATACCCAATTTCTACAAGTTAAAAGAGGAAAGGTTTATTCTGGCTCATAATTTGTAGAGATTTCAGTCCATGGTCAAAAGCTCCAAAGCAGAGTGGCACAGCAGAGGGGGCATGGCAGAGGAGATTTACTAACTGCATGGTGACAGGAAAAAGAAAGAGTGGGACAATGTAAGAGGAAACGGAGGAGGGGCATAGACCCTTCCAGGTTACATCCCCACCGACCCACCTCCTCAGACCAAGATTCGCCTCCCAACATCACATCCACTGATGAGTACCATGCTTCTATATCCAATTGCCTCCCCAGATGGCCCCCTTTCATGAGTATATGAAGCTTTGGGGGGACATCTAGACGTAAATCGTAACAATACTCATATACTGTAAACACTTGATAATTATAAATTGTTTTTTCCACACCACAAATGGCATTATAAAATGTGAGGAAAAATGAGATTGAGGGGTAGACTAGAGTCTGGCCATTTAAGTATTTTGTGGTACTAGCTGTGATAATTAACCTCAATTGTCAACTTGATTGACTTGAAGAACACCTAATCAACTAGTAAAGTGGGTTTCTAGGTATGCCTTAGTGGGTCTGCAGACAGGACTTTGGGAACTATATCTGTCCCCTGACTTCTTCCTCTCTGACTTTTCTTATACTGTCTTCTTCCTAGCTACCATGAAGTAAACAGTTTTTCTCTACTATGTTCTTTACCATGATATTTCCATGGACTGAAAACTTTAAAATCTTGGTCCAAAATAAACCTTTTCTTCTTTAAACTGAGTATGTGATGTATTTTTGTTCCAGGGATAAAAAGTGGACTAATGCAAACAATTGGGTTCAGAAATAGAATCATTGCTGTGACTGGACCTGAACTTGTAGTTCAGAAGCCTTTGAAACTTGCTTGTCAGAGGAGCTTAAAGATGTCTGGAAGTGTGAGTTAGAAAAGCCTTAGAATGTTGTAAGCAGAAATTAGTGAGTGATTCTGATGAAAGCTTAGGACAAGAGTGCTGATAAGAACAATGCAAAAAAAGCCTGTTCTCATGATGTTTTGATTGGGAATGATGACTCTATTGGGAATTGGACTAGGAGTTTTATTACATTTCAATGAAGCATTTGTTTACATTTTTTGTTAAAATTCTCAGACCATGGAAGCTAAGCTTAAAGGGGCTATACTAGGTTATCTTGTGGAGGGAATTTTAAGGCAGTATCACATTTGAGCTGTGACTTGGATAATGATGACTGCTTTTAGCCAGACATACAGAGAGAATTGGGAATAACAAGCAAACACAAAATATTTGAAAAACTTCCAGTTTACCCCCCACTCCATGCATGTAAAGCTATAATCAAGGAAGGTGTGGCTGAAGAGAATGGTATAAAGATGCCAAGTTCTTTGCACCAGGACAGTAGGAAAGATACCTTGATGGTATCTCAGGAATTGGCCAGACCCCATCATTGCAGGTTCAAGCTTGTAAAGGTTTAAACTCATCTAAAAGACTTCTTTGAGCAGAGAACATTGGCACCCCATGATCTGCAGAGTCATCTAGGAGAATTTTTTTGCCCAGGATTCATTTCATTGTGCTCACTCTTCCAGGTACTCAGAGGCCCCTACATCTGTGGTTCAAGGGGCCCCAGCTATTGTTCAAGCTGGTGGCAGACCTTGGTGTTGTCTACATGATGCTGGTTTTGCAAACATACAAAATACATGCAAATGTTGTAAGGTTGTAAAATCTTCCACTCAAATTTCAAAGGAAGGTCTGGGAGGGCAGGCAATGTTTGACAGGATCAATGTCCCTGTTAAAAGCATGACACGGTGAAAGTGACATCAAAGCTACAGTGGAGATGCTAGAAGTGTAAGCTCCAGGAAGTAGGAGATTCCAGGAGTGTGGAATACTGTCAAGAAAAGCCACAGGAGGTGATCAGAACCAGCCATGTGGACTACAACAGGGAAGACCATAGGGGTAAGGCTACCCAAACCCTTTGGAGTTTGCTTCTCACCATCAAATGCTCCAGGTGCTAAACATGAAGTTAGAAGATTTAATGTCTGCCCTGCTGGGTTCAGGTCTTCTTTTGATCTTGTTCTTTTCTATCGTCCTCTCCCTACCTCTTGGAATGAACATATTTACATGTGTCATTGTACCTTGGTAATATAAAACTTTATAAAAATGTTGACAAGAGTTAAGTACTCAAAGTCTTTGACTAATCTCAAAAGAGACTTTGGACTTGGGCTTACAAGTAATGCTGGGATTGTTGATATTTTAGGAATGGATTAATGTGATTTTGACTATACAAAGATAGTTGTGATATATATGGCAGAATTATGCCTTTGTTACTGTCTGCATATGAAGATTAAGCATGTTTTAAGAAGTGTTTGGGTGTTAAGTTGACAAGAAATAGGCTTGTGATGGTTAGGTTGATTGTCAACTTGGCTGGCGTGAGAGATGCCTGTGAGATTAATAAAGCACACTGCTGGGTGTGTCTCAGTAAGCCTTTCATGCATGACATGGGAGTATATCGTCCCTGAACCCCTGCCCTCTGCTGCTCTTTTCCTGCTCTTTGCTTTCTGAAATGAGTAAATTCATCTGATCCTTTTGCCAAGGTATTTCTGCATGGGGGCAACTTCCTAAGGACTGAAACTTTTGAAATGGAGTCAAAATAAAACTTTTCTTCCTTAATCTATGTATGTTAGTTAGTTTGTCAAAGTTGAAATCTGGGTAATACACTAGCTATAGAATTGTTTGTAAACTATGGAGAACTATCAATGATATAATCAGGTTTTCACTTTAGATAGTTCACCCTGACAACAGTTTTTAGAGACAGAATAGGTAAAGTGCAAGTGTTAACAGAGACTATCTTAGATAGGACATCAGGATAATTATTTCACCTTTCTACATGAAATATTTCCCTGAGTTTCTTGCAATTAAAGTTCTGGATGTACAATAGATTTCACTAATGAGGTGCATAGAGTGACCATGCTACCTAAGAGGCTTGTTATAGAATAGTTATTTCCCGATTTCCCCAAGTTATTACATTGAGTGCATTTATAAGCTCTCCAAAATCAGGTAAATTGTGTAAACAAATGACTGAGCCCCAGTAGGTTCTGAAGAAATAAATAAGTTGCATTAGTCAGTGGTTCATATTCCCAGCACCTATTCCTGCTGTTTTGCCACTTCTTTCTCTATCTCCACCAAGGACGCCATGACATTTCCTTTGATTAATGAAGAAAAAAAAATCCTGGTGTACAAAAGAATTCAAACCTATGTTAGTCAGTTTTTGGTCATTGTGTCAAATACTCAAGTAATTTAAAGAAGGAAAGTTTTGTTTTGTCTCACAGCTTCAGAAATCTCAGTCTAACTTTGGCTGACTCAATAGCTTTAGGCCTGTGGTAGGCAGAAATATCATGGTAGAGGAGTATGGTAGAGGGAGCTATTCCTCTCACAACAAGCAGGAAGCAGGGAGAGAAAGGGCACCAGATTAAATGGCTGGAGTCCATAAATAGCCCACAAGCTTATGCCAGTGCGATCTGCACCTAGGCCTGGACCTCATCTCCCATTCCCATCACTTCCCACTGATATCATCAGATTATAGTCTCATGAATGGGTGAATTCACATATTTAGTACCTTTATGATCCAATTATCTCTGAAAATTCACACACACTCACATATCCAGAAATGTGCTTTGCAAATTTCCTATTTCTTACCCCAATCAAGTTGATAATCAAGTTTAACCATCACAATAACATACACTAAACCCTCTAGAAATAGAGCTGTACATTGATAACCAGACTGAGAAGTCACTACATGCCAGTAGAGAGATTAACTCTCCCACTGAGCAAAGCCTTGAGAAGTTCAGTTGGTTTTCTTTTTTGCTAGAAAGCAAAATGACTAGCCATAGCAATCTAACATTGGAAACTAATGTTCTGGTTGAACTGTCAGATGTTTGGGAGAAATGAAGTGACTGACAACAAGGTCTGAGGAAGTGGCATGTGAGTATATTTCTCACAATGCAAGAAGATGGAAAGACATTTGCCCTCCATTAGACTGATCATTAATGTACCCTCTGTAGACAATACTCAGGATAAAATGGACCACTTTCTGGGTTGGGGAGAGCTGCTTTCCCTTAATTTGCTGGTTTTGCTTATGGGACATATTGGCAGGGGTGAGAATGATTTACATGCTAAACAAAATGCTTAAGAAAGACTGATCTGTTTACTATTCATTTTTCGGAGTTCAACAATACAGACCAATACTGAGCCCAAGGAACCCAGAGGAACAGCTGCTTGCTGAAAGGCAAATTAATTACATTAGAATCTTTTCCTTCACTTTTATTAAGTAATTATATAGATTTATTGCCATCTGTTCTTTCAATGATCAATCTAGAACCATCACTTGAAAACTTACTGAAGGCCTGTTAACTTCTACAATATTCTACTTTTCAGTTTTGCCAATAAACAAGAGCTGAATGTCATTTATTTCATCCTAGTTAGGGAAACTCTATTTTATAACCAGTTGGTGAAAACAGAATCTATTTTTCCTTCCCATATTGTTCAGAGCTGAGTTTCTCAATCTTATGAGTAAAGCATTCAAATAACTATTATTTGTGATAAGGCAGAACATTTTCCCGCTAAGACTGCTTCTCATTTGCATGATACCATTCATTTCATAAACTCTTTTAATTAGAGGATGTACTGTCATCCAAATGCAATAGTTCTGTTTTTCTTTCTGGAATCCCTTATTTTTTTCACACTCTTCAAAGTAAGATGGTGATCAAGAACTTAAACTTGTGGGTAGTCAGATTGCAAAACAGTAACACGCTCAAAACAAAAGCAGATACCTGGGTTCCTTGTTTCTTCTGGAGGTGGTGTTTTCTTTATGAAAAACAGTGCTGGTAGCAGTGACAATAAAGTGAATTGCAACTGAAGCATATTACAGGTTAGGAGCAAGTCCTGTGGGGCCATGTTTGAGGCAATGCTAAATAGGTCTAAAATGGTCCAAGTTTTCCCTCTCCTAGTCCCATAATTCCACACACCCTGAGGCATTTGGATTAAAAGTCCTACTCTTCATACTGCTTGAAATCTTGATAGCTAGTCTGCTTTCCAACACAGTATTTTGACCTTCAATTATTTTTTATTTATCTTAATATGCCCTATTATTTAGTGTTTTTCCTGATAGGAACATGTGAGTCACTTAGAAGCTTGTTAGAGTTGGGAGATTTTCATGCCTCTTTTCAGACCTGCTGAACTAGAATTTGCTCTTCAATTTATCTCCAGGGGAGTCATGTGCACAGTAAGCTTTGGAAAGTGTTGGCTTGGATTTTGAGGCAGATGGAGCATGAAATAATGTCCATCAACGTCAAGGAGCAGTCGGAGGAAGTTGGTGAAGTGAGAGGTGCTTCCCTTCCTCCAGTAAGTCTTCCCTGGTTGGAGGAAATATCTGCTATTAAGAGTATTGAGAGAGGGATGCGTATTTTTACAGTGTTCCTTACAGCTCCATGAATTTTTTTGGAGCACATCTATGGTAAAGGCAATTTCATACCATTTCCTTTAGTCCTTGGGCACATCAGATTTCTTACTGGTATTTATATACATGTGAAAAGTCCTTTACTAGATGGATATGTTGTGTGAGGGCACTTTTTAAAGATCTCCATATGGTCAAGAATAGTATCCTACTCAGACTAGTTCCAAATTAATATATGCTGGAAGCTAGAAAAAGAGAAATTTATGAAGGCTGGGAGACTGAAACCCTGGAAGGAGGAAGGCAGGAAGGAAAGGTCTCATGGATTAGATTAATGGAAAGTTTGACCTGGATGAAGAATTTTGCAATAGTGTCAATATAACTAACAAACTGACCATCATGGGTATTTATGGAATAGTATACTACTCTTTTACACAGTATACAGTATACCATTATTTCCTATACTAAATCCTAGAAGATGTGTAACAACAGCATGCATGTAACCTCAAGAAAATCTCCGGGTCATCACATCCAGGTTTGGGATGTTTGTGGTGGATGTTGGTTAGAATCCAAGAATCTGCATTTGGCAAGTATCCATGGTGATTCTGATGCACTATATTTCACCAAGACATGAGGCTTCTATTTATACATTCTAAGAAACCATTAACATTTCTGGCAGCCACATGAGTTTTCTCATATTAATCTTGGTGTCAATCAGAACATTTAAGTTTCTTTTATACTAATTACTTTAAGATAGACACTGTCTCCTTTGAGTTCCATATTTATACAGTTCAAATTAAAACTGAAGTGAATAATTTTATACACATTTCTCTTCAATTTCATGTGATGAATGCTGACTTCTAGTTTAGCCTGTAGAGAATACTTGGGATATTTACCCTGTTCTGCTATGAATTATCAACCTATTTAAAAATCAACTACACATTTGGTAAAATTATACTTTATTTCTGAGATGGTAATAAACTGCTAAAGGAAAAGGACATAAAGCAAAATGCTGTGAGTTCCTTATACTCTTCACTGAAGAAAAACATGGACATGTTAGTTAAAAATCTTCAGCTGGGATTTTCTACTATCTTACCTATTTCATTTTTGGGGGGTGGGTCAACTAGAAAGAATGATAAATTTAATTAAATTTCTTGATGATCATGTTATAATATTTCTATTTCTTTCCCTTCTGCACTAATAGAGGAAATTATAATAAAGGTGATTTTTATTAGTTGGAGCTCTCCAGTGAAAATATTATAGAATATAATAAAGTATAACAGACAGTATAGTTAGTTAACCTGTAAGTAGGGGTAGACTAAAATAGGCTGAATAAAAAGAAATAAGCACACATATCTGAGTTAAGAGCTAATTAAAGTCAAGCAGCTAGTTAAATTTAGAAGTGTAAATGAAACCACAAGAAGAAAGATAAAAATTAAGATAGGAGATAAGAACCTTCTCCCAGGAAGAAGGTTCTTGGCAGAATATGCTATGTCAGCGGCTCTTTCCCAACCTCCAGACAAGACCTGGAAAACTTAGACATGCAGAATAACCAGTTTCCTGCTAAATAGCTGATTAAAAAAACCCTAACAATTCTGTCATAAAGTCAAAACAAAGAAAGCATGTAGGGTTGCCATTTGGAATCTCTTGTTGGTGGATATCCACCAAGAATTTCTTATTATAATTTCTAATAAACCTATCCTAAGTCCTTTCTCTTGTGGTTTAATTCTCTGAGTTCTTGAGACCAAGAATTCAGATTTACACCAAATTAATTGTTTCAAGAAAGAACCAGTGGGCAACCCATTTGATGCCTCTCCTGTCTTTTAGGAGCTAGTCATAGTTTCCACTCTGCATTCCTATTCTCCAGTAAATTTTCCTACTCTTAACTTCCATTGTTTCTTAGAACTCATTCATTGACTTTGGGGAGAATTAATTTGGTGTATTTGACATGTACCATTTTTCCTATATCATGTTGGAGTTCCCCCTGAAATACTTTGAAGGAGAGGCTGTCAAACTCTAAGAGATCAGGCAGATGGAACCAACAACAGATGTGCTGGACTCCTGTTCTGGGATCCACCAGACTGACACTGTAAAGTGTTTTTGGCTGCTAAATTCCAGCATGATTTCTATCTGAGGCCCTTTAGTTTAGCTCTCTGGAGAAGGTCCTTGACTGTGCTTCCACTGACACTGACCCTTCTCAGCTCAAAACCACTAGATGGAAGCCAACCCCCTCCTCTCCTAACCACAGTTAGGGATACCACTTGGCGGGGGGATATTATAAACAGCTGAATTAGGTAGAAGTGTGGTAGGCAGTCAGACAGGGCTGAACCCTCAAGGAAGTCAGTGTAGAAGATGAGAATTTCCGAAAACTGTGGCTAGAGACACATGTAAAGATTAATGTCACAATGGCTAGTTTTACATACTTCCCTAAGGAAAGAGTGGAAGTTTAGGATTATTGGTATCACCTTTTTGAGATTTCCCATTATCTCATTAGGGGTGGGCCAGCCTCTCCCAGTCACTAAGACTAACAATGTAAGACTAAGATTGCTAAGACTAAAGAAAAAATAAACTATAGATTGTCAACCAAGGTTAATGATGTCATTCATCTGCCCTTGCTACCCAAGATCAATATTACCTATGCAGTTACACTTGCAATCTTATTGGTTGATCATAATTTTGATCCACATTGTACTTGCCTTATGATTTTGCTTTATAAAATTTCCTTTGAGAGTTCATCTCACTGGTACCCCATTCAGGAACCCTCATGTCTCTTAGGAGCTATTCCTATTACTCATTCCCCAGTCCTATTCTCCAATAAATTTTCCTACTCTTAAAAAAAGAAAAACTGACAAATGGGAAGAGATTTCTGTTAAGGTTTTGGCACATAAGATTTAGGAGGCTGAAAGTCCAACAATGTGCAAATAGAGATCCAGGAAAGTCCAACAGTATGGTTCAAGGGCCTGAGATTCTAGTCCAGGTCCGAAGGTGTAGGAATCAATAGCATCAAAGGCAGACCATTGAACTTCCCAACACAAGCACTCATGCAGAGATAATTTGACACTCAGTCACCTTTTATTTTATTCAGTTACTCAGCAGATTGAATGATGTCCACTCTGGTTGAAGAGGGTCATTTGCTTTACATGGTCCACCAACTCAAACACAAATTTCTTTTGCGATCAGCCTCTAAGGTATACTCAGAACTGACATTTAACTACTGATCTGTGTAGCTTATGATCTGCCAAATTAATCATTGCTCATCACAGTTATGAAGGATTTGATTATATACAGGCTTTTGGAGTACCTACCTTGAGTTTTTTTTGAATTCATTAAATAATAGAAAAATGTATGAGACAATTCTTTTTTTAAGTTTTTTTTATTACCATTTGCAAAATGAATTGGGTGAATTTAGTAGGAAAAGAAAGAATGCAAATTACACAAATTAGGATTCTGTTTCAGTAGACTAGGTAAGAAATAGCAGGTGCTCAGACTGCACTGATAGCAGATAAGAGAGAAAAATGGGTAGACCTGAATACCTTTGAAGGGAGACTATTCAGAGTTAAACATTTGGGTACTGGGACTGACAGATACGTGAAGGACAATTCTCATGTACAGGGTTTAATAGGTAGAAGGATCGTGTTGTCATTTAGAAAGGAAACTAATGTTGGAAGAAGTTCATAATCAAGGGAGTTTGCTAAATTAGAGATAAATATGAGTCACAGTTTGCATTTCAATGTGTAGCTGGTTGAATAATTTTTGGAGTTATTGATGTATAGGTAACATTTGAATGGCTATCATCATCTACAGAGAATATATCATAGATATTTCCAAGGAGATAATTCTGGAGATCAACAGAAATCATAGAATTGAAAGGAAAAATGAGTAGAACTAGATAATGAAGTGGGAGAAATACCATGAGAGAACATTATCGTGGTTACTGAGAGCATCAAGAATGAAGGACTTTAAGAAGTATGCAGTCATTAGAGAGGCAGAATGCTTGTTGGATGTTTCACAAGATGAACTGAAAGAAATGAAAATTGGATTTTGCAACAGAGGTTATATACTTGTATTAGTGTCCTTAAACAGATAAAATTGTTAAGTACAGAGGAAATCCAGATTAGAATAAGTTAAGTCAAAGGAAAGTTAGGTCATGAAAAGATTCTCCATATTATTAGTCACTATTAGTCATCAAACAAATACCACTCAAAACTGTACCAACTGGATGGCATTAGTAAAAAAGATAGATGTGGGTGCTGGTGAGGATGCAGAGGAATTGAAACTACCAGATACTTCTGGTAGGAACACAAAATGGCACAGCTTTTATGGAAAATAGTTTCTACTTGTTAAACATAGAGCTAGCATACGCTCCAACAATTCCACTTCTAGATATATACCAATGCAAAAGAGAAGTGCAAGTCTACACAAAAGCCTGTATACAGCTATTCATAGCTGCATTAATATGCTCAATATGGTAAAAGTCCAAATGTATATCAAATGATGCATGAATAAATAAATTGTAGACATATCCATACAGTGGGATATTATTCTATTAAAAAATGGAATGAGGCACTTATTGATTCTATGGCATGAAAAACCATGAAAATATTATGTTAACTAAGTGAAAAAAGCCAGATAGACAGGACCAACCACATAGTACAGGATTTCATTTATATGAAATGTGCAGAGAAAGCAAATCCATAGTGATGAGAAGTGGATTAATCATTGCCAGAGACTGGAGAGGGGCTTTAAGGAATGTGGAGATTCGCATGTGAAAACTAATGGATTCAGATTTTCTTTTGGGATAATAAAATGTTCCAAAATCAACTGTAGTCATGATGTACAACTCTGTGTGTACAACAAAAATTATTATTTGGTATACTTTAGTAGATGAACTGTATCTCAGTCGAACTGTTAGAAAATGAGGAAAAATTAGCTAGTGAAGGTAGCATATAAAAACTATGTTAATATCTGTTATAAGGGAAGGAGGAAAAGAAAGAGGGAATGAGGGAGTGAGAGGAGGCATCACACAAGATTTAGTAGATTTAGCTTGAGGGAAACAAGTTGGGGAAGGAGAAAGACCATATACTGATACAATGCCATTTTCCTTTGTGGTAGTAGCTTTAAAAATGTTTGTTACATTATTAAAACAAAAATACTTTGAATGACTCTTCAATGAATAATAAAATTAATGGGTCACAAACTAGGAATTATGTTTAATCTAGTTCTACACATACAAAATATAAATTTGAAGATTGGGGAGAAAGAGAAGCTATTAGAAGAGAGGGAGCCATTGAAAAGGCAAAGAAATGTAAGCAATTGAAGACAGAAACACTTTTCCACTCGAGGTTTCCTGTCATGTTGAATCAGTCATACACAATGAAGGCACCAATAATATTTAAACATACTGAAAAGGTGTTCAAATGGAGTAAATCTAAATTAAATGACACCAGTGAATTACATTTCTCAATTTCTTCCTTGGTAAAAGAAGATAAGTGGACTAGACTAATTATGAAATATTCACTAGTACTAGGTTTCAAAGCTTTGAGGTGTTTAAATATCATCTCTTCTAGAATGCTGTTCACTTTTCAATACAGTGTCTTGATGACTATAAGTAGGAATGGGACATGTTATCCAGTGTCATTTCTATGTGTCACTACATCCCACAATATGCAAATACCCACAAATATGACAAAACAACTGCCTGGCCCCACCAAACTGGTAAACATTGTGTTTTCTAGTAGAAATAATTTAGCCATGATAGAAGAATTTAAAGGAAAAACATGTTTTTCCCCCCATGGCGTATTGGCCTTTAAATAACAGATATGAGACCGTGTAATAATGAAAGAACGTTGAGAAACATTTCAAAAGAATTTTTATAAAAAATGGTCATTCAAAATGAACTAGAAACATTAGGGAATCAGATCATTCTTTCCTCTAACTTCAAGTTCCTCATTTTTCTATGATCATTAATTACAACTAGGAAAAAAATATTGGAATATTGGCCTGCAGTACAGCTAAGATTAAATCAACAGCTGGAGTAGTGGTGAGATAACCATGTTCCTTGGCATCATTTTTGTTATTCATTTAGAAATGTCACATAAAAGATTGCTAATTAGCTACTAATCGTGGATATATTCATTTCAATACAAACGTTCCTTCACTTTATGATGAGTCTATGTGAATAACTAAACATACCATGTGGGTAGTGATTAGGATATGAGGAGGAACTTGTTCCTTATTGGGATTGAACCAAATCCTTAAGACAAAAATAAAGTCAAATAATCATAGAGCATGAGAACTGGAAGTGAATTCATCAAAATTCCTCATCTTACAAATGAGAAAACTTTAATCTAAAGTTTGGATTACTTTCCCCCATCATTTGATTTCAGAGGATCTAAGACTCCAAATTTCCTAACTTCCTGTCTGTCTTACATTTATTATTTAAAAAATAATGAATTACTATAATTATTTTTCCCAGTTGCAAATTCTCACAAAGCTAGGTCTTTAAGCATTTCAGGATCAAACTCCCTACCTTCAAATGCAACAAACAATAAACTTTGGAAATGTTAAAAGTAATCCAAGTTTTCCAGAAAAAATTGCCTGTGAAAACAAAAACTGTGTTAGAGTAAGCTAAACAAGCAAACAAGACATTTTTCAAGGCTATTGCAATAGGATGTTTGACCTCAACTCCACGGAAACAAGACATGAGGGCTTTTAAAGTCTGGTGTGGGAAAATCGTGGGCCATCTGTCCTTGTTAACTGCCTTACCCAAATGCCCTCCTTAACTCAGAAAAGGAAAGAGGTTTGCAAGTTGGAGCAAAGTACACACCCAAGCTAGGCTCCCATTATATACAGGCAGGGAAGGACGGCCATCTTTGTTGGTGATAACATCTCCAAGAAGTCGTACGTTGATCTTTGAGAAACAGTTCTGGGTTACAAAACCTCTCCTTAAGGAAGCTTCCAAAATGATGCGAGTAGGACAGAAGCCACTTTATGGTTTTATCTTGTTTCAAACTAACTTTCTGAGTCTAGATTAGCTTGTGATAACCATACAGTTGATGTGCCTATGTGGTAACCTTTGTGGTAATCATAAAATGAGATAACTATACAACCTCTGTGCCAAGGATATCTTATCTTGTTCACATAAGTTTTGTAAAATAATGATTATATCAGAACCTACCCAAATCTTATCTTGTTCACATAAGTTTGAGAAACTTATAAAAATATGTTTTCTAAAAAATATATTTTTACCATAAAGAAAAAATTATTTTTAACACTACACGATTAGTACACCACAGTAAGATTAACACATGCTACTTGTGTAGAAGACCAAGGGGACGGAGCTCCTTGAATGCAGAACTATTACCTTTGCATTGTTTAAACCAGGCCCTGTCCCCATGGCCATGCTGTTTCCTTCTCCCTTCAACTGACTCTAAGCAATGCAAATAAAGCTGGCTAAGGTACTGATATGTAATCTTTAAGGCCAACCAGCAATTTGCTGTTTCCTTGCATTGTATTCTCTGTTAAACAGTTGAACACAGCAGATGTCAGAGCCAGAAAGCTCCAGAAATGTCAACTGGATACAAGCCTCAAAATAAGAGGCGATGACTTCCCCGAGCACAAAAGTTTACCTATCAGAACCTGAAGCAGCAGGTTTACTCCTAGATTCACTCATTGCTGTCCTAATCGAGTCATGCAGACCGGTCTCTGCATACTCTTCTCCCTGAGGATTTCAGAGGTGCCTGCACTCCACCCTGCTAGTTCAGCTCACCTTGCTCAAGTAATTCCTGTCATCCTGTCACTTATCCTTGAGCCACCCACTTCTTCACACGATAATAAATTCTGGGAGAGGCCTTGGATCAGGGCCTTTTCTGCACATCTCACTTGGGTCAGACTTAGGACCTCTTCACTGCCCATAACTTTGAATATGTCTTGGTGTCTTTCCTCTCACTGTGGGTTGCACTGCAGGTGGTAGATTGGAATAACTCGCAGGGATTCCAATAACGTTTCAATGAGATCACAAATATAACTTTGTGGATTGTGAGGAGGACTGGAAAAGGGATTACAAACTTTGGATTACAATATTCAATATTTGGATTACAGTAGCTTTTATCAAATTCCCCGTGGCAGAAAAGAGGATGCTTCCAATTGCTCTTCTACTCAGTCTTCTGGCTCAATGCCTGTGGACTCTGCCCAGGTACTTCTCAGAGCTGCTAATGGAGCTCTAACACTGTGTGTTTCCATCGCTCTGCATGTCCACCAGTCCCGGCTTATCTCCCCGGCTGTACTGGTCTCTGGAGTGCCCTGAGTTCCAGTGCGGCCTGATGGGTACCTTTCTCTCTGTGTTTTCCTGGTGTGTTGGCAGGGTGGAAGAAAGATCCTGAGCCATCAGCACTGCCTCTAGCTTCCAGGCTGGGCTGTGGGTGAGCTCCCTTGTGTCTTGCTGTGATCATGACAAATGCTCGATAAATTGTTGCATTCAGGATTTTTCTGGACTCTTGCCATCTTTGTTTGGCAGATGCCCCAACTCCCTTTGGCTCCTTGGAGCCCAGGGTGGCCTAGAAAGCCTTTGGGCCTTAAGAGTAGCCTCCATGTCTGCTTATAGCATACAAGAAATTTCACTTCAAAGGAGCAAAGAAAGCTTACAAGTAGAAATTTTTCTAAACTACATGTTCCAGAAAAGGGAGAGGAAAGACTTCTGGTGTTAGTTCAGTTGGATTCTGTAAGGATGAGGTAACAGGAAGACTAGAAGTCGAGGGGCAGAAAGAAACCTGTCAAAAGTGTCGCCAGACTGAGAGAATTTTAATGATCAAGTCCAAAGATGTGTCTTTCAAAGTAAGTGTTGTGGTTTCTGTTCCTATGGCCCCACCCCAAGCCTCATGCAATCATAGAAGCGATCAGATACAGCGTTTCTGATTGGTTTGTTCCTTCTCTAGTGAATGTTTCACTAGCCCAACGGTGGAGCCAGGATACCATGTAACAGTGGGAAGAAGGTGTCTCTCTCTCTTGCCCATTTGCTCTTTGCAGCCAGCCTTGGACAGCAGCCAGACATGCCACCCTACTGTTTGGAGCCTGCTGAATATGGTCTGAAACCTCCACCCTGTATGAAATAAACCTTTCCTTCCCTAGCTTTGGGCGTTAGGTGTTTTTTTTTTTTTTTCTCAACAACAAGTAAAAAGTAACTAAGACAGTAAGTTTTGTAAAATAATGATTATATCAGAACCTACCCAAATCAGTCAAAGATATCTGAAGCATGGACAGAACTGTAATGCTAACAACACTCAGGAAATTAGTTTAGGCTCTTGGGCCTGGTGTAGGTGGTCATTCTCTGTGTATTTTCTGAGGAAGGACACAGGATGGTTGTGCTAATTTTTCTCTCACCATATCTCAACATTTTTCTACCCCATAAATTCAGACATTTCTGCTGAGAATCTTTTTTCTCCCCTTTTCTTATTTAGTACTTCAGATACCTGACTTGATTTTTCTCTCCCCTATGCTTTCATACTCTTCAGTGATGATACCAGAAGACATGGGATCCTAAGCATTTTTGGTGAGAATAACTCTGATTGCACCCTTCCCCTTTATGCCATACATTATTAAAATTGAATACTTTGTAACACAGTTTTGTAAAAATCCAGTTCTGAATTTTATTTAATTAAGACATTTTTGGCAAAAATACATTTTCATTGTGTTATTTTTTCTTTTAAATTCAAATTGTACTCAGTTATCAGGTTTTATTATTACATTTTAGTTTTTGCACTGGAACTTTTGATAATGTGTACTAAATTTAACCCTTTATGATTGTCATTGTTTTCTTTAGAGTTACATGAAGGAGTTAGCATCATTTTATCCAAAATTACTTTTAACTTAATAGACAATTATTAATAACAGGACCTCCTTGAGGTTCAATAATGGATTCTAGTACCTTAATTCAATCATGCATTCTAATATATCTTAATATTCCTAATAAGCATTCTAATGAAATAATTAATAAAAAAATTTTGTGAGATAAAAATTGCAGGCTTTAATTTTAGCCTGTTGGTTCTCAATCATTCTCAAAAAAACAACAACAGTTTATGTTCCTTAAGTACTTTCATTACAGGAAAGACTTTCTTTCTGGTTTCCAAAACAGTGAATTCACCTTGGACACAGAGGAGAGTTTGCAGGGAAGGGAACAGAGATTCAGAGGACAGGAGGTGTGGATACATCTTGTTGTTCCTGGAGACTTGAGCCCACAAACCTCCACCTGCGTGGATGGGATCTAACCGTACCTTGGCTGTAATTGCACCCACCATACCTGGGACATTGAGAAGGATGGTAGGTTTGGTGAGGTACACAATTAGGGCGCAATAGGACTGTGGTCAACACAACCTGCCACCTGGAAGCTCTGATCTCCAGGCTTTGCTGACTGAAGTACTGCAGGAAAACCCACAAGTAAAAGAAAACTATGAGGCTGTCTCAGAACTGAGGTGAGGAGCAGATGCTGATCACTCTAGAATGCCTGAGGTGATTCTTCCTGGACCCTTAGGCAGCTGCACAGAATGGTGCTCATCACAGGGAAGAGCAGTGCCTGGGATAGAGGAGGGAAGTGGTGAGGACATCAAGGAAAACAAGGCACGAATGTGCAGCCCAGACTTTCTGAGTAGAGTCAGCCAGGAGGCCCAACCTGCTGGGTCCAGAAAGGCCACAAGGGCATTGATGGTTCTTGTTTTGCCTTCAAGGTAGCCATCCCAAACACAGGCAGGTGATGGTCTCAGGGGAATGAAAGTGAACTCAGACAAATAGGGAGCGAAGAAGGAGGAAGAGGGGAGAGAGGGTGGGAGAGAGAGAGAACGAGAAAGAATAACTGAACACTCATGGAAATAAGAAATAAGCCAGAGAATTAAAATTTAGTGAAATCAAACCAGCAGGGCTTTCAGATAATAAAATTACCTGACACACTATGGAAATAAATAGTTTTTTAACTTGAGTTTGTCTAAAAACAATAAAAGGTGGTTAGCACATGTAAGGCACAGAATAATATAAACTAAGCAAATCTGGAGAGCAAAATGGAACTTCTGGAAAGTAAATACATATTTAAATTTAAAAAACGCAACACCATGAGATTACTAGATTGGATACAGTGTAAGAAAAAATAGATTTTGCACTGCCTGGAAAGCTCCTCGCCTAGAGTTTTATCTCTGCTGACCCCTTACACTGCCATGAGGGCCTCACTGTGTGGCTTAATGATCCAACTTGAAGATATATTTTCTTTTTTAATCTTTTACTTCTCTTTAGACTGGTCACTTGATACAATTTCCTTTCTTTATTCTCTCTCTCTCTCTCTCATATGTAATCTCTACTGGGGCACATGTGATGTATTTTTGCACTGGAGTGGCCCAGGTCTTATGAAGTCTCTGCACATAGAAGAGGTTCATTCAATATTTACTGAATGAAAAGATTGATGAATATGAAACAAATTAAGCACATGACTTAAAGACTACCAAAACGTAATATAGAAAGACCAAGATAACAAAGAAGGAAAAATTATGTGAATAGTGTAAACAAGACAAAGTGAAACAAAAAGTTAAAGTCAAAGCCATTTAAAATAGAAAAGTAATGATACTATAAATAAAAGATTAAGTATGTCTTGCAATTTACTTCAAGATAGTTCAAAAAACTGGATCCAAAGAAACACAATCAAAGAAGTAATATCAGCAATGATTTATATAAATCACAATCAGGTCCTAATGATATAAATAATGACTATTGAGCTAAAGAAACTAGTATTCCACTACAATGAGAAGACCAGAGGAGATACATCAGATTTGCTGCATATTTGATGATAAAATAACAAACATCAAGAAATATTTAGAAATTTGAATGAATAGAACCAGCTAGGAATTAAAAATGTTCATGCTTCGATGTTGGTATAGTGGTATAACACTTCAGTTATGAAAGAAGAACAAATTCTACAGATATACTCTATAACAATGTAACCGTAGCTGGCAATATTACATTGTTTATTTGAAATTTGCTAAGAGTACATCACTTACATAGTCTTGCCACACATACACAGGTGATGTGTGATGCATGTGTTAATTAGTGTGATTGGGACACTATATATATATATATGTGTATATATATATATATAAAATCAAGATACACAAATTGAAATAGATGCAAATTTCAATGGTCAATTATATCTCAGTAAAAATAAGGGAAAAAGTGAAATTAGATCCATGGGGGTGGGTACCCTTGGATAAGTCAATGTAGAAAAGTGATAAGATAGTTATGGCTGTTTTGTAGTGATAAGTTTTGTGGTGTTGAGTTTTACATTGTTTATGAGAATCAATTTCACATGTAATTGCAATCACAATTGAGAGTTTAACTTGATATTTGATAGTAACAAGAACTAAGTATATTTATCTTTTAACAGGAAAACTGGAATGCAGAATGTATGGTCATGCCTGTAGTCATTTCTAATTGATATTGTAAAATTACTAAAGTGATCTTACACATCATTCTGAAAAGTTGTTTACAAAATATTTTGTGCTTTGGAAAATTTGTTTTCAAAATTACTGTACGTTTAGCTCAAGTCAACTCCGATTTCAAATAAGTTGATTAAACAAACACATACTGAACATCAAAGGAGATTTTCATGTTAAACTGATAACATTTATACTATTTTTGGAAAATTTAATCTTCAAATAGATATTATCTTTCAAAAGGAAATGAAAACACTAAGTTTAGAATGAAAACACTAAGGATTTTAAAGTAAAAGATTACAAAACAAATATCTCAGCCTCAAATATTTTGTTAGAAGAAAAATCTTCATTCTCTGCTACTGCTAACAATGAATTTTATCACATGGATCAGTTGATACCAAGTTTGTAATTGTTTAGGAGGAAAGGAAAATATAGCTACCTTCTTTATGAGTTCAGAGTGAAACAAAAGTAAAACAGTATTTTTGGCAAACTATGCATATCTGCATTATTGAGACCATTTTGGTGCTTTGCAGTTTGCCCAAACTACCCAATCCATGCTGCTGTTCTTATAAGCATTGGAATGAAGTCTGCTGTTCTTACAAAGTCTCATCCTGGTAATGATTTTTACTAAATGAAATAATTTCTGAAATATCACATAACTTATTTTGATTTGCTTCATGATTTTGCATATATTTTCAACAATTTAATAAAAGCTAGAGAAAGCTTTTTATATTGTTCTTTACCTTATGAATATCTTATGAACACAAAGTTTCTTGGGAGGAAAGGCATAATTTAAACTTCGATCAAATAGGAATAGCTGATGTTTCTCTATTGCTTACTATGTGTTATACCTGACAAGAAGCATTTTATGTCAATATTTCCATTAAATCTTTACAAGAAGTTTGTGAGTTAGGCTTCACTCATGCTAGGTTTCAGCTATGTGACAAGGAACGACTCCACTTATAGGAGCACTGGAACTTAAAGGCTACCTGCACAGAGTAATTGGGTAATTAGTACATGGTACCATCTTTGATTTCAGTTAGAGTCATAAAAGGTTAATGCATTTTCAGGCCAGTTCTCAGGTTTTTCTAAATTCCCTGGCTTTCAATATACAATGCACAGTGCAAAATTGTGAATTTCCTACTACAAATATTACATTTCCCAATAATTATAGACAGTATGTATTTCATTAGTATCGATAGATGAACAATAGTTGTAATGTGACACACAATAATTGGCCTAAATTTGTCAATTTCATAACATAAAGTGGAAGGCTTCTACCTTCCTGTGTGAAGAGATGTTACTGGCTAACTCCTTGTAAAAGCAATTAGCCAATTAAACATTACTGGGTTCTGGGTTGGTCTCTTCTCCTTCTAGAGTTAGACTGCAGTTCTTCTTGTCTCAAAGAAACCAGTAAAATGGGCAAAAAAGCAACAGCAAAGTTTATTTGAAAAAATAAAAACATTTCTCTAATTTCTCTCTCTGTGAGTTTGTTATTCTTGTACAAGAAGGCTAGTGATTTTTAAGTGTTGACTCTACATCCAACTATGCTACTGAATTTGTTTATTAAATCAGAAGTTTTTAAATGAGTTTCTGGGATCTTCTAGGTAGAGAATCATGTAATCTTCAAATAATGATAATTTAACCTCTTCCTTTGCTATCATTATGCTTTTTATTTATTTATTTTTTCTCTAATTGCTCTGGCTACTGTTTTCAGAAATACATTAATAGGAGTGGTGATAGTGGACATCCTTGTTCATGATTTTAGAGTAAGTTTTCAGTTTTTGACCATGTAGTATGATGGCTTTTATCAGATTGAGATAAAGATCATCTAATCCAATTTTCTGTAGTGTTTTTTATCATAAATGATAATATATCAAAGTCCACTACATTGGACTTTGTCAAATGCTTTTTTCTGCATTTATTGAGATGATTATGTTATTTTTGCATTTAGCCTTGTTGGTTTGTGTTTGTTGAGCCATCCATGAGTCCCTGAGATGAATCCTACTTGGTCATGGTGAATAATGATTTCTTTCATTCTCTTTGACAGTATCTTACTGAGGGTTTGGCATCTGTGCTCTTAAGGGATATTGGCTTGTAGTTATCTTTTTTGGTTGGGTCTGAAAAAAATGAAATATTTAGGAATCCATCTTATCAAAGGGAGTAAAACATCTATATGCTGAAAATTACAGTACTCTAAAAAAGAGGACTAAAGAAAATATCACAAAATAGGATGATATTATTCCTTGTTCAATGGTAAGAAGAACTAAAAATGGCCATACTTCCAAAATTGCTGTAGAGATTTAATGCAATCCTTTTCAAAATACCATTAGCATACATCACAGAACTAGAGAAAACATTCCCTAAAATTTTCTTGGAACTAGAAGAGACTTAGAATAGCTAAAACAGTCCTAGGCAACAAAGGCAAGGCAGAGGGCATCACAGCCTTTGACTTGAAATTATATCACAAAGCCATTGTGATAAAAGCAGCATGATACTGGAAAAAAGAATTGACCTGAGAGAAGCTGAAAGAGTAAACAAAGTCTAAAATATACAATAGATACTGTGAAATGGGAAGAAATTATTCAAAAGGAAAAAGGAAATAGGATGAGGGAAAGAGAAAAAGGAGGGGAAAAGAAGAAAGGGCAAAGGAGTATAATGGAAGTTAGTTATATTCCAAATGGCTCTTAGTTCAGTGAAAAGGAAGGTTTGTGCTTATATTGATTGGAGAATTTCCATAATGTGTACTCTGAGTAACTATCTTAAAGTTAACAACATTCCATGTATTAACTATTGTTACTATGAAGCATTGTTCTACTTTGTTTCCATAAAATAAGTAAATAGAAACAGAACTAAAGATCAATGGAACAAGATTAGAAGTTGCAGACACACAATTACACCACACTCAGCCAACTTATCTTTGACAAAGTGGCCAAACATGTTCACTAGATGAAAGAGAGCCTCTTTAATAAGTGATGCTGGAAAAACTGGCTTTCTAGATGCTAAAAACTAAAACTAGACCCATGTCTCTCACCATGTACTAAACTAAAATAAAAATGAATCAAAGATCTACATATTAAAACAGAAACATCTTTTGGAAGACAAAACAGATAGAACACTTGAAGATATAGGTGAAGGCAAAGATTTCATGAACTTAACCCAAACTGATGGGAAATTCTACAATCAACAACTGGGACTTAATTCTATTTAAAAAAAAACTTTTATACAACAAAAGAAATTACCAATAGAGTGAAAAGACAACCCACAGAGAGAAAAAAATATCCAGTTGTCTCGCAAAGGACTAATATGCAGAACATATAAAAAACTAAAAAAAAATTAGACCTTCCAAATTTAAAAACTCAATCCAAAAATGGGTATTTGAAATGAATACACACTTCTCAGAGGGAAAAATACAAACAGCAAACAAGTATATGAAAAGATATGTAACATCAATGATCATGTGAATGATGCAAATTAAAACACACTGAGATTTCATGTCACTCCAGAAAAAATGGCAATTATCAAGAAATCAGTTAATAACAATTGCTGGCAGGGCTGTGGAGAAAAAAGAACTCTTCTCCACTCTTCATGTAAGTGTAGACTAGGGCAACCACTATGGAAATCAGTGTAGAGATTCCTCTAAAAACTAGGATTAGAGGTCCCATGTGACCCAGCAAATTCCCTGCTAGATATCTTTCCAGAAGAATTAGAAAATTCATACTACAGCCATATATGTGCACCCATGGTCATTGTACCACAGTTTGTAATGATAAAATTCTGGAAACCACCCAAATGCTCATAAACCAAGGATTGGATAAAAAGATGTGATTTTGTTTTACACGATGGAGTACTACTCAGCCCTAAAGAAGGATCAGCTCTAGACATTTCTAGGTAAACAGATACAATTTGAGACCATACACTTAAATGAAATAAATCAGGCACACATGTAAGTATCACACTGTTTCTTTGGTGTGAGAAATCAAAAAGGTAAATAAGGACCAAAGTGTACAATAGGTATTGTGGAATAAGAACAAATTGTTCAAAAGAAAAGGGAACTAAGGAGGGAGGAGGAGGAAAGAAAGGAAGGGAAAAGAAAAGACAAAGCAATAAAAAAGGATAAAAGGGAAACAAAACTTTGAAAATAAGGAAGGGAAGAGGGGTTAAAGGGATAAGAGAAGATGAAAAAATAAAAAAAAAGAGGAACCAGGATATGTTGTGCACAGGTATAAACTCCCCATGATTAATGTGATCATTATGTATATATAAGTTGTACCAATAAAGTTAATAAAGATAAACATAGACAGAAAAATAAATGAAAGAGAAACTGGCTCTGCAGAACAAGCTTGAGTCAGGCAGAGGAGGATAAAGGTACCCCCTAGGCCGGGCTATGGTGAGGAAAGCCAGGGTAGTAAACTTTTTTGGAGGTTGTGTCCTGTTTTACTGTCCAAGTCTGGAGGACACCCATGTCCATCTGGGTGCTGAGAGTCGGTGCTGGGATCCCATGCCTCAGACTGACGTCAGGCTTAGCCATCCTATGGAAAACCTGGTCAAATTCCGGTGAGATTCCACGCCCGCGGCTTTGGCAACTCTTCTGCGCATGTGCATGTGAACCTTGTGCCGTGTAATTAACCGAGGAGACCCACTTTCCCAGCCAGTTTACCTCCCCCTAATCCTCTATGTCAGAAAGACAGATGAAATGGCATTTTAAAGTGTTCCTTCAAGATCAGATGGATTTTACTGGTTCTTAGATTTTAGAAGAAAAGAGAAAGAGAGACTAAGTTCACAAATTTTTGTCACAATGTGTCCTTGAAAAGGTGTGCTGAAAATGAAATACTTAGCACAAGTTCAGTTGGTAGACTTAAGATTTGATGTTTCCAAAAGTCGACTTCTACGTTAACCATGTGCATTTGTTCTTGAGTCTTTCCCTAGGGGTTAAGTAGCAGGTCTACTTGCTTTTTTTTTAAAAAAAATTCTTATAATAAGGGCAAAAACTGAAGGGCGCTTATTCTTTGGCTAGACTGAAACTCATTCATCCCGTCATCATTTGTATCATTCTTAGAGAAATGCCAGCTAACACTGCTGTATAAATAGAACTGGCTGCTGTACCTGTCCCCAGACTTGAGATGACCATTATTTTGCTTGTAGACGTCGTTGCCAATCACGTTATACCCATGATCACCATGGCCACCCAATGACAGAAAGTAGTATGACCAGGGATTAAGAGAAAAGCACGATCTCTCAGAATGAGAATCATGCAGCGGTGCCTCATTAAGTCAGTGGAAATTCACCTTTCTTATTCAGTTGTATGGTAATTGGTGGCAGAGGTCAGGAAGCTGAAGAGAGGAAAATGTCACCAACTATTTCCAGCAAGTCATTAAACTTAGCTCAGTGTGTCTGAATGATTTGTGAACTGCTACCAGCCTGGGTCTCACTGAGCTACCAGGAGTGAGTGGTACCAGGGAGCGAATGGGTCTGATCCAATTGGGTACCACCAGGAGCATTTGTGGTCCTTGGCTGGTGGCTTATTAACTCTAACTTTGATTTTTTGTACCAAACATATCAAAGTGAAATGAACCTGTTTATTTTCATGTTTTAGTTTTTTACCTTTTATATTATGTTTGTCTCCCCAAGTAATAGCGTTTACTCAATAATCTTACTTGCAACTCTTGGGAGCACTGGAGAAATAGCATATTTTTTAATAAAGAAAAGTAACTTTTCAAAGTCACTTTAAACCTGGACATATGTATTGCAAAATAAATGTTTAACAAATTAGTACATTTATTTTATTAAAACATAGCTTGTTGCAAGAGAAACAAAAATAAACCTATAAGTCAAACATGGAGGAGAATTTAAAAGCCACTGTAACCTCTGAAATATGGACAAAACTTTTCTTTTTCTCTGAGTTAATGGACCAAAATGGTCTGTATGCCATACAGAAGCAAAGAATTGAACTTTGTGATACCCTGATAAATAAAAATTAATTCAACCTGAAACATAATGAATGTGATTAAGTATGATGTATCTCACAGTTATTTTCTTTTGAGTATTATTACTTTAAATTCATTGTCTACTTCTGAAACTTGAAGACACATATATAGATATTATGATGTAAGCAGGCAGATTATTCTGGGATAAAGACTCTGCATACTGCTGAAATCCATCACCTTTAGTAAAAACAAGTATATGGATATTTGACTCAGAATAGGTCTTTTTTGTCTTGTTTTGTTTTTGAATGTTAATTTCGTCATGGCATGCATCTTACAGCATGAATTTGGATTGCTTCTATGACATCTCTACTGCTAGATGCATTGATAGTGAAGATTCATTACATTCACTATATTAGTAAAGTTCTAAGTAGATTTACAAGAAATTCAGCAATTTAGGAAATTTCTTACCATTTTGGTAGGGCACAAACATTTGAGAAGGAAATAAGTACCTTGTATATCTTTAAAAGAGCCAAGCTAACCAGAAAAATAACAAGTTTTTGAAAAAAATATCATAAGGAAAAAAAATTCCCCGTCCAACTACCTTCCCATTTAGAAAAGCTCATATCATGTTCAGCCCCTTTTCATTCTCCTGAGCATCTCATCTTCTCCTGCTTTTATTGCCCCATGGATGGTATTATCTGTAGGTTCCCCTGTGAACAATTGTTTTGTAATAATAGTTGAGTCTGGAAGAGTCCTGGATTTATCACACAGATTTCAGCAGAAAATGGTCAGCTAGGCAGAAAGCAGCTTTTAAAATCAGAGTACAAAAGAAATAGATCTTTCACAGGAAATTTCTTCTATTCACCTAGGAGTCATTCAGAACATAAACCCTACTTTGATAGAAAGGAATTTTGTAAACTTCTCAAATATAAACTTTCCTAGCACATATATACTTCAACTGGGATTTTAGGTTGAAACATCTAAATGTAATTACATAGTACTTCTCTATCCCTTCCTAGGGCCACATCCATGGATATTTTTTGGCAGAACGGTGGGAAGGAAATTGGGATATTAACTGGGTCAATGTGTAAATTTCTGTATAGCCAGGTCTCAACTGTAAAGCATCACTCCATAATGAAGATCAAGAGTAAATTAAACTTGTCAGTACAGGGGTCCTCGACACACCGTTTTTGATGAGGCTTCAAATTGAAATGAGTAATTTGCATTAACAGTGTCTCTTTCAAATGCTGCCTCCAAAGTATAGACAGAATCTATGGGGAAAATGCTAATGAATATTGATATTTACACTGCCGTTCAGTCCCACTTCACTCAGTTTTGTTTTGGGTGTCATTTGTACCTCCAAAGACTCATGTGTTGGAATTCTGGTCTTTGGTATGACATCAGAGGCAGTGAACCTTTAGGAGGTGGAGCCTCATGAGAGGCTTTTATGTCATTGGGTGTGTGTCCTCAGAAAATATTGTGGAATTCCAGTCTCTTCTTGGCTCTCACACACACCTCCATTTGGTATGGGGCCTTTACCTGAGCCAGAACTGTGCTGCTTAGATTTGGAATCTCTAAGTTGTGAGCTAACTGTACTTGTTTTCTTCATAGGCAGTCTGCCTCAAGGATTTTTTTTTAATAATATCAAGAAATGGACTAATGTCCTCAACTCAGGAGATCTCACACTAAGATAGAGTTGTGAGTTGGGTTAATAAGTACTTGTTTACAGCTGAAGACACGAATGGGTTTGTTCTTTCTAGTTAGCACTTAATGATATACAAAAGTTGTGGGCTGGCACCCTTTATGTATCTTTAGCAGAAATCATGCCTAAAACTTTTAAAAAAGATCTTTATGTCTCTTCTAATTTGGAGTCTATGTAGCTCATGATCTTTGAGGCAGTTCCTTATGTGACATGATTTGAGGGGTAAAATACCATGCTTGGGAAGAGAGCTGGTTTTCAAACTTGATTTGGTAACACTCTGTGGGTTTTCTAATTTAAGTCTATAATCATTTTCTTAGCTCCACTATATGTAAGTCATATTTTGGCTGGAAAGGTAATAAATATGACTTCTGTTGAAAATATGACATTTACTTTTCCTGCTGAATAATTAAGTCTAGGCTAGGATGTTATATAGTCCACCGGGGGTGAGGTATATGCTCCTGCAGAATTTCACTTTATAGTTAGTTGTTGTGTGGTACAGCTTGACACTACATGAGCATATGTGTGTGTGTGTGTGTGTGTGTGTGCACCCATGCTATATGTGTAAACTTCACCTTGTCTCCAAGTGAAATAGTGAGATTTGGTCTCCTTAATACCAAAGTATTATATGATTGCCATAGTAAAGCATCCTGTGCAAATGAACATACTGTTCTTAGGGTTCCAGAAAGGATTCCCATCTGATTACACAGCAGAGGCTTCCCACTTGGGATAGAAATATCTAGATTAAAATGCACACCGCAAGTACATCAAAACAGTAAATAAATTTGAAGGCTAAAATAACGCAATAGCTGAGAAGGTACCATTAGTATGAAACAGGAAAAGAAGTTTTAAGAGAAATCTTTCCTTCTGGATTCTCTGGGGATGTGTTAAACACAGGGAAGAGTTTTTGGTCTGGCACAGGTAGAGTCTTGGAGTCTAAAAGTGTTGATTTTCTGAATCCATCTCCATCTTCTTTGCCTAGGTTCTTTGAGAAAAAAACATGACAGCTCTGTATGAGCAGCAGGATGGCGTAGTGAACCCAGACAGATACAGGGCCTCACAGCCCAGGCCTGTGGGGGTGAACCTATGGCATGTGTGCCCACTTGGCATGCAGAGCCCTCTTTATTGACATGCGAGCCAGTTTGCCTTAGCCAAAGTTTGACAGATTATCAGCATGCATACAACAGCAAAGATCATGTTAATTGTTAATTGTGCAAAAGCATGCCAGAATGCAAACATCTGCCTTCCAATAAAAAGCTGTTTGTATCATTGAAAGCTCCATTACTGAGTCTTTAAGACAAAGATATTAATGTATGAGGTTTTTTTTTTTTTCTAAAATTAAACCTCAGTAATCAGTTTGCAGTGCTGGAATTTTGTGATAAACAACTGAATTTTGAGTGGCACTTTGGGAGCTCTGTCTCTGAAAAGTTTACCATCACTGGCCTGGATTCTGGGCTGTGGTTCTTGTCCACCTAGCAGCAGTTCTTTGACCCTGGACACAACAGGTTAATGACAGACCAGATCTTATGGGGAGGCTGAAAGGATTAAGTGACTTAATATAAGTACAATTCTGAGAATGACACTTGAAATGTTTTAAAGCATCTAAAATTATTATTATAGGATTTACATACTTTGGCTCATTAGGTTTCTATGTCAGATGATGGTTTTTCAATAACATGAACCCTGAAAGCTAAATCTTGGCCTAATAAGAAATGATACATTTTAAACACAGAAGTATGACAAATCATGTCAGTTGCTGATATTTTCTTAATATTAGGGAACAGCCCATTAATAAGCCAAAGTTATGCATTAGAATACAGTCTTGGAGTTGGAAGGATATTTATAGGCTTAGATATCTGTGCTGCAGGGGAAGAGGGCATCTTTCAGGAAGGAAAACTGAATGGACCAAATTTGAAACATAGTGATTTAGAATTGATGGACAGAGTGAAATGACAATGTTAGAGTAAAACATTTCTATGGGTCCTGGAAACTAACTCCCCTTATCTCAGTCATTTTTATTATTTTAAAACAGGGCTTGCTAATTTTCTTGGTTGCCCAAATAGGATTTGAACTTGTTACCTTCTGCAAGAAAACTGTAGTTTGGTTATTTCAATGCTTCCTCAGATAAGCAAACTGTTGTTTCAGATAAATAGTTTTGCAGAACATATGATTTTATGATACTGAACTCATTCACGGACTTACTGTCATGTCTTTCCTGGTAATGGTTTACTTGGATAAATAAGTGACAAACTGATGTTGACACAGATGGTCCCAGTGCTCATCCTGACTGCTATGTCATCCTGACACAGTGAGTGAATGCAGATTTGAAAATAAGAAAATTTAAATCATTCATGATATTAAAACTCCATGGCAATTTTGATGATTGTCATGCAACCAGTATTTAATCTTGATATTAAGAAATAAATAAATACATTTCATTCTGATTTTTATTACTTTATCAGTAATAATTTACATTTTAATAATATGGTCTGAGGGATTTTAATGACCAATCTATCATCTTATAGCTTTATACTTTATTATTTAAAATTTATTTCATTACCTTTAAATTGCATCATTTTTAGTTTTACAATCTGTGCCATGTTAAGTATTTTGTACATAAAACTTCATGTCATTGTTTTTATTTTGTGAATTCAAAATGAAATTAAAACTTCCAAATACAAATCATAGGCATTCAAACAGAAGTATATGAATGATATCATTTAAACATTATTTTAAGAATTTAAATAATCAATGTCATAAACCCATAGCTTAAAACATGACAATAACTTCTTGCTAATTGACTTTGAACATGTTAAGAATATATGCAATGATCATTTTGTTACTGTAGAAATTATTTAAGTTCTCAAAATTATATTACTAAATTAAGCAAGCATCTGCTGAGTACCTAGGTACTGCTTCGTGCAGGGTGATGGGGAAATTGTCGTCTGAGACATCAGAGTGGTTACCAGCAGTGTGACCTTCTGGATACTAATTAAGTGGGAGCTCTTAGAACAAAATGTTGCTCTCCTTTTTATTTTTCCTGCTACTATACTAGAGGAACTTTGAGCTTTGGGAATTTGAGGTGAGTCATTTGGATACTGGGTCTCACATTCTCCTTCCATGAGAAAGAAATATCACTTATTCCACAGGTACTTTATGGGAAATAAATGGCAGGATGTACGTACAAGGACCATGTGGGCTAAAAAAAATGGCAGAAATTTAAGAACCTGGCATTATTCATGAAACATTATCTCCACTTGTAAAGGTCTTGAGATTTTGATATGTCATGTGCAAGCCTGAGGTATATTGAGCACTATCTGTTCAGTGCATATTTTTACCAAACTCTAGATTCACAGGTAATATTGGTGAAATTTTTCTGTTTGTCTTTCTTTTTATACAGAATGACTTAAATTAGTCTATCCTTGAATACATGCTAATTATATTGTAAATTCACTGCCTTTTTAAAATTGACAGGTGTCTTAGTATTTTAGAAAATTCTTTTACTTGTCAAAAAAAAAATCAGAGTCAAGAGGAGTTTTTAATGGTAAGCCAGAAATCTAGAGAGGCGGGGAATAGCACAGAGAAGGCAGGCAGTGATCATTTTGAATTAAAAAAAAATGAGCAACTTGAGACATACATGAGTATGTCAGCACGATCATGGCTGAAAAGTTGGAAATTAACAGCATTTGATCTTCCACTGGAATATGAAGGTGGGATATAACAGGCTTCAAAACACAAGGCATAAAGATTTTGAGGATAAAAACTTGAATTTAATAAGCAAGTGGGGCAGCTCGATAGTTGGTGGCTTTTTGACACCTGAAGGGTTTTAATATGATGGAGGGAGATGAGTTAGAGGCAGAAGAATGAACAGGAAAAGGAAAGACTGAGAAAATGTGCACAGAACAACTGTCCTGGAGAAACAGAGTTTTGTTTTAAAGCCTTAATTGTGTTTCCAAACATAAATCATAAACACACACACACACACAATTCTTACAGTGACTTCAAGTGATTCACTGGACTCACACATAATGAAAATTTTTACTCTAAAAATGAGAGTTTTCCAGGAAAAATCACCTCTATTTAGTACCAAGGTACCAACAATCTATCAATGGATGCATTTAGCATTGCCAGTTTTCCGGAAAATATATTCCAGAGATTCATTTAGTAGATTGGTTTTTGTAAGACTTTCTATTCACATTTTCACTTTTGGTAAAGGAGTTCCTTGTTACTATTTTATCTCTAGATATCACTCATAGTTAAATCGGATCTTGTGTAATTATATACATTATCAGGGAATCTTTTTGGGCCAGGACTAATAGTTTAAACCCAGCATTATCTATTAAATATTGAAACAAGGAACAGTCCTATCTCTGAGAACAACCTCTAACTCTCAGTGGAAGACTATAATCTCCCAGGTATAGAATTAAATGGGAAATGAGAATTTGATAAAATGATCAGATATCGAAGTTTATAGTCAAGATTTGGATTAGTAGCAAAAGAAGAAAATGTATAAGCAGCTTGTAAGAGTTGCACAGAAGGAAGGTTTTGGTTTCCAGAGAATAAGTGATGGCATGTAGCAGTAAGAGGAAAATGCCCAGGGGTGATGTGTAGAGTGGCATTAATGATTTTATCATTTTCAGATGCTGCTTCTTCATGCTGCCCGTGGTTGCTGTGTTTAAGCAGATATAAAATATTTATCAGCTTGTACTGATTCATCCCCAGCTTCCATCCCATTTACTCTTTTTTGTGGGGGGCGGGGGTCAGCCAGAGTAGGGACCAGCAGTGTCTTCCAGGTTTTCATCCATTTAATGAATCAGTCCAGACAAGCGGTTCATGTGAAACAATATTCCTTATCTTAGGACAACAAGTAAGAAGAAAAGGAGAAGGAAAAGAAGTGCAAAGAAATTGCTAAAGGAGAAACGGGTGCTTTGAAGGGAAGAGACGATACCACTGTAAGAACAAGAGGGCAGTGGTGCAAAAGCCATTGCTGCTGTCTTTTTTTACATCAGTTGATGCACGTGGTCCTTTCTGATCGCATGCTAGAAGCTTGCACCAGCTGCTGGGTTTGGCATGTGCTTGTGTCAGAAGATTAATACCAGGTGCGGGGCTCAAACTGCTCTCATGTCAGACTCAGGAGCTACTTCTCTGGCCAGCGGTTTATAAGTGACCGCAGTTGCTAAGTCATTCCCAGTTGCTCCAACCACATTGTCCTGCCCTCGCATCCTTCCTCATTTCCATAGAATTTCTCAACTCTCAATGCTGTTAGCGTGAGAAAAAGATCGGCAGCCATGTGGAGACCACTGTACCTGTTTATGTAGCTTTTGCCCTAGTGAATGTGTCTCCTGTGATCCTGTCCTCGTTAGCTGAATAGAAGGACCTTGCAGAAGGACATTTGCTGTGGCTTCCAGTCATTTTTTGCTATGCTGCTTTTTAAAAATGATCTTTATAATAATAATTAAAAAAGAGAAACATTTAGTTACCCTCTGTTTCCTGAGATTGAAGCTCTGGTTATCAAATATCTAGTTGAAGTTTTGCCTTACCAATTCTGGATAAATACAGAATTTAAGGGGAAAGTCATTCCATTTCTTTCCTTCTTTTTCTATTTTAATCTATCAAGTCTTTTTTATGGCTCTGGACAAAAGTAAATGCAACTTGGAGTGGTTTGGATAATGGTTTCCTGTTGTGCTTGGCTGTTTTGTAGTGAGTTTTGCAAATAGCAGACACAAATTCTGATTCACCCATTTAAAATGCATTTTTTATAAGCACACTATAAATTATAAACAATGCTGTGTGAAAGTGTGGTCAGGACACCCCTTGCTTCCCAGTGTTCAAAATCCAGTTTATTTAAAAGATTGTTGCTCTATGTTATTGTGGGGAATTTAAACCCCAGTAAAGTGAATAGACCTCAGAATCTGATGGGGTTGGGAAGAATAGGGAAATACTTTGGATAGGTTACAAATTTTCTTCAACTTCCACTACCTATGTAGGGATGATATTTATCTACATTGGGTTGGTTTATTCTTCTGCACTGTGAGATGCAGTTGTTTAATAAACCTGAAATTCACTTATGAGATGATCAGTCAAAGTAAAAACACAAGACATTTCAGGAAACTCTCAACATGAAAAGGAAACACACTAGGTTTTGCCAAGAGCAGAGCTGTTATTGATTCTAAAGCCCAAAGGAAATGCAACATATATTAGACGATGCTGCCTTCCAAGCTACTGAAATTAATAACTACTGTTTTCTTCAAATACAGGATTACCTTTGTTCCTAAATGCTTCTATTTGCAAACAATGTGGCTAGCAAACAGAAGCATTCAGCAAAATGTTGCTTCTGTTCACAAACTCCACACTGGGTAATGAAAATCAGTGTCACCATCTTCCACAGAATGGTGGAATTTATTTTCGTGAACCAAGGTGCCACCGTACAAGCTAGGAAAAAAACAGTAAAGTAAGACTGCACTGAGCTCTGTAACTATGGTTCTCAAATCTGACTGGACCTGATGGGTTAGTATAACATATGGCTGCCCTGCATCTCCAAGTTTGTGATTCAGAAAGTCTGGCTTGGGACCCAAGAAAGTGCATGTCTGACAAGTTTCCAAGAAATGCTGATGGGACTGGTCTGAAACCACAGTTTGAGAATCAATGCTCAACAGAAGTTCCAATGCATTTACTTTTATTCTAAGCATTCATATCTTGATTTACTTTGATATCTCTTTACATGGTATGGGAATGTTGAATTTGATAGATGAGCACAATACAACTAATCTTGCCTCACTCTATTCTCACCCAAAGCAAAATTACAGTCAAATGGTCATGAGCTGTACTTCCATCCATCTTAATAAAAATGGATTAAGTGATATATAAAGAAGTCTGTTGAGCAGAATTTTTATTGGTAGGCTACTAGGCTGAGTGCAGAGTTTGATTTAACCCAGTGATATGATATAGTCTTATAGTGGAAAAGTCTAGGAAAATATACAAAAATGGGAACAACTCATATCAATATGTGTAAGAGAACAAATTTTTTTCTCCTTCTCTTCTCTTCTTCTCCTCTTGTGACTCTTAAACTGACTCCTAAGCTGACTCTTCTTATCCTTCTCCTCTTCTTCCTCATACTCCTCTTCTTTTTTATTCTTATGTTTACTACAAAGTGAAACTTCAGAGGAAACAGTAGCTACATTCAGTCTATAGTTAATGCAGAAATATGGTAAAGAATGTTGGAATTGTTTTTAAATCATAACTGTTTGTTTAGATATTCATAGACCAACATATGTGTCTAAAAGAACTTGAGATGTGCAATATATGAAGAATACACCCTGGAAGGTTCACTAGAGGAACAGAATATATATATATATACGTGTGTGTGTGTATGATTTATAAAGAAGTCACAAGGATTTACAGTGGCTGCCACAGAGTCAGGTGTGGAAGAATGCAAAAAGACCATCCACTTGCTGGACAGCTGGAGTATCCAGTCAAAATTCAAAGGTACAGAGTTCAGTGCAGAGTCCTTCACAAGTGTTTATGAGGAAGCTGAGGGTCTATGTTGGAAAAATGAAGATTACAATGGAAGGCTGACGTTGCATAGTGAAAACTTAGCACCAGCTAAACTGAATCCGCATGGTGCTGTGCAAGGGCTCACCTGAGAATTGTTGCCAACGTAGAGAGAGAACTGGAGAAGCTGTTACTGTCATTGGGTGCTGTTGTTCTCCTGTCACTGTGGGTTCTCCTGGAGGAGCTTGCCGAGATTCTTTCCTGATATGAACATGGCTATTCTTATCATCAGAGGAACTTGAGACTTTGTTGCTGAGAATGGCTGTGGTTCACTTTGGGGGAGCTCTGGTCCTTACTTTGAGCATCATTTCCGGGCTCCAGAGGGAAAGATGGTGTGCTGCTCAATCTCTAGAAGTTTGTCATGCTGGCTTCCTGATATGAACTGGGCTGTTCTCATCATTGGAGGAGCTCAGGACCTCATTGTCCCTAAGGATGGTTGTGGTACTTTTGGGGGAAACTCTGCTTCTTACTTTGACTGTTGTTTCCTGGCTCCAGTGCAGAACCTCCAGTGCCTACTGGTGCAGATCAATCCTTCATTCTGCTGGCACAGACTTTCTAGCTTCCACAGATGACCTTGGGGGCTTCCCAGCACAGACCCATGAAATGAATTTGCATGAGCCATGGTCGTGGGCTCTAGGCCTCCAGCTGAACTCGTGGGAGGCATCATCATAGGTTCTAGGTCTTCAGCTGATCTCATGCAGCATATTGCCATGGAATCCAGGTCTGCAGTTGGATTTTTTTAGGTCTTTAGTGTGTGGACAGATTTCCTGTGCTTCTTATATTTGACCCTGAGTGATCATCCTAAAATAATACTATAAATCATGTGTTCTGTATATAATTATATTCCTTGCAACACTTGACTACAACAGCTGGAGATGGATGTTCAAGGCAATGATGAAGACCAGAGTTCCTCTAAAGTAAAAGCAAGGCTTCCTCCTTTTTCCCTTTTTTCTTGCTGGTACCACCCAGACCCAGGGTGGGTCTTCCCTCTTCAGTAAGCTGATCACCCAAATGTACCCAGAACTATAGTAAATGAACCTATTTCTTATTAAAAGTGACACCAAAATTAACTGTCATACTGGATTTCATACCCTTAGTATGGATATAAAAATGAATGTAAATATCTTATTCATAACTTAAAGGATGAAAATACCCCATTCATAACTTTGTTTTCATATTGATACCAGGTTGAAGTTATAGTATTTTGGATGCATTTAAGTAAAATATATTATTAAAAATAATATATCCATTTCTTCTTACTTTAATGTTTGTACTAGAACACTTAAAATTGCTTATGTGGCTCATGTTATACTTCTTTTAGTAGCTCTGGCTTAAATCCTTAGCTCATTTTGTCTTATCTCAGTCCAGAGTTTTGCACTCACTTTGCCAAATGCCAGAAGCAAGATGAAATGTATTGTTTGTGGCTCAGCTGAGGTCACACCATGTCAGTATCCAGTGCTTATCAGGCATCTTTTCATATCCAATGCCCTTTCATCTATCAGAGGAAAGAGAGTCAGTGCTTCCTGTTTGATTCATAATTTAGTAACTTATCTATCAAGAAAATAAGTCTCCTGTGAAGTTGTCTCAGTGTTCATTTTTTTCTTAATATTTGTGAATCATAATCCTAAAATGAGGTATTACCAACATATATCAATCTAAATATGTATTAATAAAGGGTAAAATTGATGACACTAAAAGTTTCTGGGGTTTATGATTAGAAGATATGCCATGTATAAAAAAGTGAGAGACACACTGCTATTGGTCCTGCTCACATCAAAGAATGCTCAAACACTTATCAAACAATATCTTTTAAACTTCATTTCTACAGGAAATTTAGATCTTGGTAAACTGTGCATCTTTTGTGAAGATTTAAAATTCAACAACACATCAATCTATAAGAACAAAGATTTCCTTCCATCTGACAATGAAGTTCCTTGCTTTAAACAAAGATGATAGAGCAGGTTAAAGAACAAATGAGATCCCTTTATTCAACCAGGGAGGTCAGGGAGGAAGAATCATGGGATGATGAGCTGGTGACAGTCCAGGGCTTAGATTACAGAGAAAAACAATCCAAACTGGAAGTGAATAACAGGGAATGGTAAGGTGTTCCCAGGAGTAAAGGAATGCAGTTTTAAAACGTGACAAAAATCAGAGGAAAGCTGAAACAAAGACATCCAAAGAATCTGAACTGAAGACAAAGGAACGTTTTATTTTAGAGCTTGGAAGGTTTATATATGTAATGGTATTATCGTCCTCACAGTATAGCTGAAAGTAAAACGTAATATCATCCTTCCCATAGGTCCCTTTTACTGGATTAATTTTTATTAATCTTCAATATGTTGTGACTAACCTATTTTTCAGAGTTGAACATTAATAAAATTACACTTTAAACTCACTTCGATGTGAGTATATATTAATTTTTTTAAAAAGCAATGAACTTCAAATGTACACAGTCATAATAAATAATCAGGCATACAAGTACCAAATAAAATTAATTATTCTTCCATTTTGAAAAAAGTTCATTAATCTTTAGTGAAAATCTTGCACTCTATATAGAGTAATAGTAAAATAGATCATATTTAAGTTCACAGATTAAGATACTTTTACTAAAATATGGCTATATAGATAAATTTTAAGAATATATTTGTTTCTACTGCAGTAGAAAATCAGTTTCATTTCTACAAGTCATTATTTCTTTAACAATCATTGAAAGTTAAGGCATTTCATGGTCCAAAATTCTGAATGAATTAACTGGGAATGATAAATTTTGCAGTGTTTTAGGTAAGATTTTAGTATTTAGTATTTTAGATAAGCATTTAAGTAAGAAGAATTTTTATGAAGGTAATGGCAGTAGAAATGGAAAGAAGGGGGCTGACTAGAGGGTAGTATCGTGGGGTCAGAGAAGCAAACCTATATAAATTCATAAAGCCAACAGATCAATAGAGTTGAAATCATAGGTCTGGAGAGAGTGATCCAATGAGTGATGAATTCCTAAAATATGAAAGGCATCCTGTTAATAAAGAAAATCTACACTTTATTGCAGAAATTGAACACCATCATTATGGTGTCTTAGCAGTATCTTAGAAGGGAAAACCAAAAGTGCATGATTCACAGAAGTTAATAGTCTGAGCTCTCTACCTTTAAGGCAGATCTTTCAAGGCAAGGGAACTGGTCAGGATTTGGGGCATGGTAGTTTAGGAAGGGTAGTGTCTTTTCACTTTTCTTTAGTTGCTGAGACAAAATATGTGACACTCAATGTTAAAAGAGAAAAGTTTTATTTAGCTCTGTTTGTAGAGGCTTCAGTCCATATTTGACTGGCTCGAAGGCAGAGTGGCACACAGCAGAGGGGCAACAGTTTCTTGTTTCTGGGCTGGCAGAAGACAGCAAAAGCAGCAAGTGTAAAAGGAACAAGCCTCTTTTCCATCCCTTATATTGTAGGCAGGCTAACTGTCCTAGAGTGAGTTTAAGTGTAGTGCTGTACCTCCAATTGCCTCTCTAGACAATGAACCAGTCACAAACTCTCGATTCAGCTGCCTCTGAAAAGCCTACCCCCAAAGATCACATGAGGCTTTGAGGGAACATCTAGACACAAATCATAACAGTTAGACACATTGAAGTAAATACTTTTGAGGTGATTCTTATTATTGTGGTTGATAAGCAAATTGTTTCTACAGGTGAAGAGGACATTGTCTGTCATACTCTGATTTGATAGAATTTTCTGAAACTGTTGATCTTAGTTATTGGGGACCTGGTCAAGAGCCCTAATCTCCCAAATGAGTGTACAGCAAAGGCTTAAAATAAATGAGACAAGTGGTGTGGTTTTAGTGCTCCAGGAGGATCAAAACCCTCTTGCAGTGTTTGAAACTCTGGGGGCTAAGACCAGGAATGTCTCTGGGAGGCCCATATATATTTAATTTTCAAACCAAGGAAGGGGTTAGAGTGGAAAATGCAAGAAACTTGATCAGGACTTTGGGAGTGGTTCAATGACTGTTCCAAGTTACGGACTGTGTTAATTTAGGAGAACTGTCTTAGGAGAAATTCTCCAAGTGACTTTCACTACAGGAGTGAAATGCCTACAAGTACAATATTTATCTTATTAATTAGGGTAGGAGCCAGGGGTCCTTAGCTGTGGCCTATTTTGCCCTTTAAGGTATCTTTTTGTTCCCAGTTCAGCCATACTCCAGCCATGTCCCAGCCCAGCATGAGTATTCAGCTTCAGTGGCTCCCAACACTTTGTTTCATCCAAGTGATGATGCTTTTAGCATTATGCACAATGGAAGAGTCGTGGAATCAGGGAGGCTTCCACCCAGATTTTAAAGGAATTCTAATAGAGCCAGACAGGGGCAATGTCAGTTCAAACCACAAACATGATGTAGGAAATCTTCAATAGAGAGAAATTCTAAGGAATAGTTAATAGTGGCAATTGGAAGTCAATCATCAGGAAGGTAATGCAATGAGTAAAGGCACTCAACAGCCTTTATTACTTTACTTGTTGATCTTTCAGTACAAAGAACAGCACTGTCTACTTTATTTTTATTCCTAAAATTCTGTTTATTTACTCTACTTTATAAGTCTAAAATTCAGTAGCATTATTAGTTAATACTGAACGTTGAAATTACTTACCTCTGAATGATAACTTCACTAATTGGTCATGCCCTGTTTTGTTATTTACTAGTATTAATTTTTTAAAAAGTACCATTTCCCATTGCTACATATCAAATTCTTTATATTATTACAGGAAAAGTATAAATGAATTATAAATGATAAGCTTCCTCCCTCCTCCAGTCTTTCACTTTTAAGTTTGACCTTTAAAATTTGCTGAAAATATGTTTAAAATGATAAATAGTTTATAAAAATGAAACACAAATCTGGAAATTACAGTGCTGTTCTTCAAAACACAAGATAAGATAGTGTGCCCTAGGAACTATAATCACTGTGTTTTTAAAAGTAACAAAGTTGTGGCAACAATCTAGTAGCATTCATTGTTTAGTCAAAACGACGTGGGTACACAAGAAAACCCAAGTCAGGAATTGTGCAGTTATGTCCCCTTGTACAGTAATGCATCTCATCTGAGCTGTCACAATCAGCAGAAAAACAGTGAAGTATAAACATCCCCTCATGTTTTCCACATATTGGCATTGCTCACTGAAGGAAGGAATGGCAAATTTCTTTCTCACGTGTTTTGTGACATTGTGTTATTGTTGTTAACCACCCTTCTCTTTTGTTTGAGGTTAATTTCATTTCTTACTTTTATTTCCATTTCCAAAAAAGCATAATTCCCAGATGCCTTTGTCCACTGGTTTCTAGATGCATCAGTCAATGGGAAGGAAGCATTTCAGGACCACATAAAGGAGAAGGGTGAAGCCATGGTTTTCTTGCTGTGTTTCTTGTGGTATCTCTTTCTTTGCTCTGGGGATCCTTTAATAGATATTTCCCACAATCTGGAGGTATCATCACCTTCGTTTCTTCCACCTTTAATATTTAAGACAGTGAAAGAAGCTAAGAAAAAGATGCTAAAATGTTATTTTAAAGAGAGTTAAAAGGCTTTATTGAAAGCTAATGTTTTATACTGGTACTTGGTGCCATTCTGGAATTATTTAAACTTTGCTGTCTTGAATAATAGAAGAGAAGAAGGCACATCATACTACTTAGGGTATTTATGATGTTTAGACTTTGATTTTAATATCTGGTCTTTGGGTGCTCAATAAGTATGGCACAAAGTAGGAAAGGCTAGCATGCTTGAACTTTTAGTATATTACTATTTCAGAAGTTCATACCTTGACCTAATGCACATCAATAAAGCATAAATCTTTCATTTGCTTTAATATAAATGACTAGACTGTTATTTAAAGCTAATTCTATTCATTGAATCTATTCAACAATGGGAAAATCCATGAATCTGTTGACATGTCTTTTTAAGGGGTATCCTACAAAAGAAAAATAGTCACTTGAAAAAAAATCAATGTGCTAGCCTTTACTTGGTCCCATAGTTTGGCAATATCTATGAAAGACTAATGAAAGACTTGTTGGAAGTCAGCAGAATATCAAACCCCTCCTTGTCACAATGATGAATTTCTCCTCAATAAACTCTATTAGTTTAAATGATCTACCTTGAAAACTGCATTTTGGGTACTTTTCAGATTTTTATAAAAACAATCATATTATTTAATGGAGAGTATAGTCTGCTTAAAAACAGTGCTTGTACAGTGATTTTTACAAAAAGATACATGAATTTTTTAAAAAATATACTTAATGTATTTTAGTTTACTGAGTAGTTGGTATTCACCTCTTAAGATAAACTTCAGTAACCATGCTGAGAAATTCTAATGTATGTGTGTCCTTCAGATACACACACAGACACACATTTACAAAAATACGTTATTAGTTTCTTTATGCTGCTATAACAATTCATTATAAACTTAATGGCTTAAAACAAAACAGATTTAAAATAATGGTATTCTGAAAAAAATTATGGTATTCTGGAGTCAGAAGTTATCAGTGGATCTCATCAGGCTAAAATCATGGTATTGTCAGGCTTATATTTTTTATAGAGGCTCTTGGATGAAAATATGTTTTCTTGCTTGGTTCTTGCAGCTTCTAGATCTTCCCAGCATTGCTTGATTTATGGCTCTTTTATCTTCAGTGTCAGCAATGACCATTCAGTCTTCCTCACATTGTATTGCTCTGATTTTTGACCTGACTCTTCTGAGACCTGGGAGATAGATTGCAGGTTCTTGTGGAAGAGGAGAAAAAGAATTTGACGTTATACAAAAAGCTGTAAGGCAAAAGCATGAAGTTTAGTGAAACTAATAAAGGAAGGTACACTCAGAGCAAGCAGGTTCCTAATGGCAGAAAAGGAAAATGACAAGGATGTGGCATAAATTGGGTTTAAAGTTGTGAAAAATGTGCCCCACCTAAGGCACCTCCCACTGTGTCTTTCAGGGGACAGTTGACAATATGATTGGCAGGATAGTGAGTCATCTCAATTGTGTCCACCATGCATGTCCTTTCCTGTAATGCACTCTGTTATAATTGGATGCAAGAGATGCAGTCTATATGTATGAATTTTTCGAGAATTTCAAGTGAAGAAATGTCATCGTAGGTCATGCCAATGGGTTTAACATTCACGAATCCTGGCCTGGAATTTTTAACATTTCCAGGGGTCTTTGTTACTTTTATTTCTGTTTCTAGTAGTAGACCTAGGAACAAAGGCCAGGAGTTGATCCTGGGGCATTTCGCAAGTTCTGGTTAGTGGAGGGGAGTGGTCCCATAACCCCAGTTGTACTATCTACTGTACATTACTTCTGTATTTTACAGATTTGTATTATTACTTTGGACCCAAAGATTAATCCAGGGTAGCATTACTGTAATAAAATCAAACTAATTGGCAGCCTTAATTCCATCTTTACCCTAAATTCCTCATCATCTTGGAATGTGATGTATTCACAGGGTCCAGGTAGTAGGACATGGATACTTCTGGAAGACAGGTCATGCTGTCTATTATCATGGCTAGCAGTCAAGTGTCTGCAAATTAACAGGTCAACATTTATTATTATAGCTTATAAAAAGTCTTAGTTAATTTATGGTAAATAACTGTAAAGATGATGGTGCCATTCTATAAAGGTTTGATTGCCAAAGGCTCCTTCTTGGTGTTTATTTTACTTTTTTATGTTATCTCTCCTTCTCAATCATACCTTTCTTTCTCCATATGTTTAATGCGCAACTTATCACATATGAGTTAATCTGCAAATACTATTTTACAAAATACCGTATTTCTTAAAATTGTTTCTCAGATTAAAAACCTGCCATGTTTCTGAGATCAACCCATATTCCTCATCCTGCTTTATTCTCTGTGGTTGATTTCCTAGGAGTTGGTTCTGTCTCACAGTGGTATAGGGCCCTTTTAAACTCTTGGACTTTTTTCAGAAGTTTCTGAAACTGTGTTCTCACAGTGATTTTTGTGTAATGCACCTCAGTTTTGCTCTTCAGCACCTCATCCTGTATATTTCTCTGTGTCAGCTCATGGCATATATTCCCCACAAACTTCCAGATGAAAAAAGAAGCAGGCATTGATATAAGATTATGGAAGACCTCAACTGAATGTTCATTTTATTTTTTATTTGCATTTCATTTTATATCAATCTATGCACACATTTAATAATGATTTTGCTGAAGTTCAAAAGAATGTTACTACTGCAAATGTAGTCAAAAAACACAAAACAATTTTTTAAAAAATAAAGTCATGAGTTATTTCTTAGTTTTTGGTCTTTTGATGTTTTCACTAGAATTAGCATAACTTGCATGTAAGATGTAGAAGTTGCTTTACATGCTCAGTTGCCAGAATGGGCACATTCCTGTATTTTTCCACTGGTTTCCAAAGTTAATGACAATGGTACTGTCATTTATTGTGTGAGAATTTCCTGTCCCACTATTAGCCACATAAAATGGCCTATGGCTGATGTGTGTATTGTTAAAGAAAAATTGAACTGGATTGCACTGGATAAAATAAATGAACAGAAATTAATTTTATTCTCATACTATTTCTAACAATATGGGAGAAAAGAGACCAAGTCTAGATACTTATCTCCATATGGTGGAGGGAGTATGATAGAATTTTTAAGAATTTGGGTGGAGATGGGTGCTTTTAGGCTATCTGTGTTTTCTAACTGAATTCACTCTCAGGAAAAGGAAACTCTACTTCAAGACAAGAAATAATTTTACTACCTAGAGCAAGACTCCTACTATTACAAGCAGCTGAGTTAGGTAAAAATGTTATAGGCAATGAGACAGATCTAGGCCCTTGAAGGAGCCAGTGCAGGAGACCAGATACCTTGTAACTGTGGCAGAGATAGATACCTCCTCTATGGGCCAGTCCTCAAGACAAAAGATCACACAAATACAGTCCCATCCTAAGAATAAACATCAGGGATTAATATTCTAAATAAATCTCTATCACCCTAAAGAAGCCAGGAGTCACTGTCCCAACCCCCTATAGGAAGAGTCTCTGCTCTTTATGTATGCCCCCTTTCTACATGACTCACTTCCCCATTTGTCCCAATTTAATCAATTTTACTTGAGCAATTAATCTCATTGGTTGGCCATAGTTCTGTCCCATCTCATGCCTGCCTGCCTTGCAAGTTCCCAGGTTTTCCCTACCTTAGACCTGCCTCACTTTGTGGTTTTATATAAGTCCCGAAGCTTTCTTTCTCTCAATAAATATATTCTGCTCTTAACCTCCATTGTTCCTAAAGTTGATTCTTTGGTTTTAGAAAACACTAACATCAGACTTGTAGGAGGTTGGGAGTTTCTTTCCCCTGTATCACTACTAAATTAAGCTCCTATACTGGCTGGGAAAACAGTGCACCATCAAGCTTGATGCAAAGGATTTAAAGGGACTAACTTCTAGTTCTAGAGTAAAACTAATACAAAAACAACAACAAAACTTTTTACAAAATTTACATTTCAAAAAGGCAGAGGAAGAATTTACAATGACAAGTTTTCTGATATAATTACTCTAAGGAAAGAGAAGGGAGAAATGTCTGGGGTTAGTCCAGCTGGATCCTGCAAGGGCAGGTTGAGAGGAGTACCTGGAGGCAGGAAGGGGCCTGTCTGGAGTCTAGATAAAGTGAGAGAAATACTAAGGCATTCTTGGGCAGAAGCTAGAGGAAACCGTTCATGTGTGCAAACGTTCCTGCTACAATCTCTAGAAGCCCTTTGTGCTAGTGGGCCCTCCCTTTCTGCTATGGCTTGAAAGTTTATGTCTCTCTAACATGCCCATCAAAGCTGAATCCCTAGGTTGTTGGCATTAAGTTGTGGGATTTCTATAAGGTTGATACAGTACAAAAAAGCTCCCAACCTACTAGATGTCTGCTAGGAGTTCTTGTTCTCTAAAATCGAAGAATGGATTTTAGGAACAACAGAGATTAAGAGCAGAATTTATTTATTGAGTGAAAGAAAGCTTCTGTATGAGAGAGACAGAAGGGGTCTCAAGTGGATTACCAAAGACTCTGTCTTTTCTAGGAACTTTATAGAGTAAAACCACAAAGTAAGGAGGGTCTAGGGTGGGAAAACATGGGAACTTGCAAGGTGGAAATGAGGTGGGAGAGCACTATGGCCAACCAGTGAGCTTGATTGCTCAAGTAAAATTGAGTAAATCAGGGACTAATGGAGAAGTCAGTCATGTATCCAGCAGGCAAGCTTAAAGAGCAGTCTCTTCCTGTAGGGGTTAGGATGGTGACTCCTGGTTTTCACAGGGTGATAGAGACCTGTTTAGATTATCAATTCCTGATGCTTAACCTTGGGAAGTATGTGGATGTGTTTGACTTACCTTTTGTCTTGAGATCTGACCCACAGCAGAGGTGCCTGTCTGCCCCACAGTTGCAAGGTGTCTCATTTTCTGCACTGTTTCCTTTGAGGACCCAGCCCTGTCTGACTGCCTATAATATTTCTATCTCACTCAGTTGCCTGTTACAAGGTGATGAATGCATGAAGGAGCACCTTCATGAATGGGATTAGTGCCCTCATCCAAGTGGCCCCAAAGAGCTTGTTTAACTGCTTCTGTGAGGACACACAGAAGTCACCACCCATGAGAACTGGACCCTCACTAGGCAACAAATCTGTGGGCACCTTGACTTGGACTTCCTCGCCTTCAGAACTATGAGTGATAAATTTATATTGTTTATAAGTTACCCAGTCAATGATTTTTTCCATAGCAGCCCAGGTTTTTGTCTTTAATGAGAAAGTCGTTGCTTGCAGGATCTCTAATTGAGGACACATAGTGCTGAACCCAGAATCCTGTTTCCTTGGTAACTATTAATTTAGGCCCTGGTTAGTCCTAGGAGAATTTGGAGCAACCCAGGGCTCTGTGGCTTATCTGCCTTTCTTCTGAAGGAAGATAAGAAATTCACCTTTTCTTTATTGGCTGATAAGTGGACAGTTGGTACTGTCCAATATGAGACCTCAAATGACCTCAATCTTCAGATCTGTTCACCTCATACATAACCATTTACCCTATTAACAGATTTTTTTTTTTGTACTGGGAACAGAACTCACAATTTCATACTTGCCAGGCAGGCACTGTGCTGTTGAGCTATATCCCTAGCCCATCAATTTTTAAATTTTATTTTAAAGAGAATAAAACAAAGCAAAACAAAACATAACAAAGCAGATCAGAACAGAATAATGCAACACAGGACTTCACAACAAGACAACAGGAAATCAACAGTGGCTAACATTATGTCTTATTTTCTTAGAAATAGTTGTCCATAGCTTCACACACAATAAATTAAAACAAAACAAAATAGTATAAAACCAATTAAACAAAAGGATGAGAGCATTAGTGGCTTTCAGAACCAGTCAATAGGAAAATCAACAATGGCTACCCCAGTGTCTCTTGTTTTCTTCAAAATAGCCATCCATACAAATGATAGAAAACAGACTAAAATCAATCAAAACAGAATAAAAGCATTATTCGACTTCAAAACAAGATAATAGGAAATAAGCAATGGCTACTATAATGTCTAGTTTTCTGCAAAGTAGCTGTTCATACCATCACACATAATAAAGTCAATTCTTTTAAACTATTTAGGAAAAGTCCTAGGTATATATAAGCCTAAGCATGTACATCTATCCTTTCTGCATTAGAGGGTAAAACAAAACAAAACAAAACAAAATATAAGGAAAGAGACAAATAAATAACAATGACAAAGAGCCCAAAACAATAACAGTATAGGCTTTCAAGACAAGGTAGTAGGAATATAACTAAGGTTGTTATTTTGCATAGTTATCTTCAAAAGAATTACTCAGATTACCAAATGTAGACATGCAAAATTGATCCAATCCTATGGATGTTATCTGTTTTGTTCCAAGAACTAATAGGATTAATAGCACAATCATCTTAAGTGTATGTATACAAATTTACACCTTTCTTCTTTTCCCTTTTTTCTTTTCTCCTTTTCTCAGAGTTATTTTTTCCCTTTTGAGCAGTTTCTCACCTTTTCACAATATGTACTGAATATTTTGTATCTTATTTACTCTTCCAGTTTTGTATACCAGGGAGACAATATGATGTTTACATATGTGAATTTGATTTATTTCACTTATGAGTATGGTCTCGAGTTGCATCCATTTACCTATAAAAGCCTCAATGTGATCTTTCTTTATAGCTGAGTAGTACACCATTGTATAAAAACACCACAACTCGGGCTGGGGATTTAGCTCAGTGGCATAAGCACCTGCCTGGCAAGTGTGAGGTCAATCCCCGGTAACGCGAGAAAAAAAAAAAAAACAAACACCACAACTCTTTTATCCATTCCTCAGTTAATGGGCATATGGATTGTTTCCAAGATTTGGCTATTACAAATTGTGCTGTTATAAACTTGGGTGCATATATATCACTGTGGTATAATGTTTTCAGTTCTCTTGGAAACATTACCAGAGGCAGAATAGCTGGGTCAAATGGAACTTCCAATCCCAGCTTTTTGAGGAACTTCCAGACTGATTTCCACAGTGGTTGTACCAGTCTACACTCCCACCCACTGTGCAGAAGAGTTCCTTTTCCCCCACAGCCTCTCCTGCATTTGTTATTGGTAGTTTTGGCCTTGGCCATTCTTTCTGGAGTGAGATGGACTCTCAGTGTTGTTTTAACTTGCATTTCTCTAAAGACCAATGATGCTGAACATTTTTTCATGAATTTATTTGCCATTTGTATTTCTTCAGCTGACAAGTATGTGTTCATCTAAGATGCTGGTTTTGAATTGGGTCTTTAAATTTCGGGGGCCTGATTTTTTAAAAAATTCTTTTTATGTTCTAGATAGACCCGTTAACATTTTTAACATATTCATTAAATCTTGGAAGAAAGGTGCTGGTACAATCTCCCATGGATGTTATCAAGAAGAAGCAGAAATTCTAGCTTACCTGGCTCTACCCCCAGACAATACCCATCCTCCCTGCAGCAGTTGGCCTCACATTTTCCCAATTTGGTCAGAGAAGGTCACTTTATTTCTGGACTCCAGGGTATTTATCTTCTGTATGATGGATGTGTGTTTCTCTCCAGAGAAATTCCCAAGAACTCTCTCCTGTGCATCTGTGGATAAAATTTAATCACTCCCCTGGGAGTTACCATCTTGTTTTTGCTTTACTGGGTTATTTTTCTATTTTTTTAGGAAAGTCACATACTTGATCTGCCAGATATCTACTGTCTTCCCTTGTCTCAGACTTTACTGGGCTTGTTAGTTTGCAGTTAATAGTAAATTTCTAATTCATAGTAATTTGTATTCTTTTCAGAATGAAATAAAACTCAAAAAACTAAAACCAAACAACAGAATGCACCCTTCAAAGGGACATGGGAATATCGAGAGGGAAAAGATATACTATTTCACATCCCGGGTCTGATAATTTGTGTCATGGATGTATAGTTCAAACTCATCAAAATGTATACATTAAAAATGTGGGGTTGGGGATTTAGCTCAGCAGCATAAGCGCCTGTCTTGCAAGCATGCAATCATGAGTTCGATCCCCAGTACCAGTTAAAAAAAAAAATAATAATAATAATAATGTGTACCATTTGTACTTGCTTTTTACCTCCAAAAAAGCTTTTTAAAAAAATCAAATCATTCTATTATTGGGCAGAGAGGAAAACTGACCAGCCTGGCTTTCACAGAGCTATACAAAAAAGTACAATTAGTGTAAAAGGAAGTTTAGCTAGTTAATTTATAAGTAGGCTGCCAGTAAAAGACAGGATCTAATTTAGTCTTAAAAGAAAGAGTTTTTGTTATAAAGCAAATCCTATATACACTGAGTTAAGAGCTAATCCAAGCCATATAGCAGTTTTGCTTAGAAATGTAAAAACAAATGCAGGAGAAAGGACAAAGAATTGACACAAGAGCTCTAATTCTCAGAAATAAAACTTCTTAGGAAAAATGCACTAAAGTAGGTAACAATCCCTCCCTCCCTCCCTGGACTTGGAGGGAAATGCAGAGTAACTGGTTTTCTTTGAACTCAGTCTTTGAGATCTTTGAACTCAGCAAGCAGTGTAATTGAATTTCTTTAAACTCTATATTACAGAACCTGAACTTTAATTAGTTATTCTATAACCAGAGAGATTCAGTGTGATAGGTGATAGCTGGGTAACTAAACAAGCTCCTGCTCTCTTCTTATCTGTAAAAGACCAAGACAATGAAAGCACCCCACTTTTCAGGGAGCCCTCCTAGAGCTCTTCTTCTTCTTATACCAATAAACTCTCCCCTAACTTCCTCCTTTTTACCCATGATTGCAGCCTTTCACTGTGAGACCAGAGCTCAGTTTCTATGATGATAGTTACTTCATTAGGATGCCAGAAAGAAGCAGGTTTTCCTCAGTTACCTGCATAGAAAACAGCAAACCACACATCACAGGAAGACACTGATTGCTGAGTAGAGGTTTGTGTGGATGTGATTGCTCCCTGGTGGCGTAGCAACACTGCCATTCTTTCATGGGAACATCCACATCTCATTTCTAGGAAGGAGCACAAAGGTAAAGTTGATAAAAGGGCAGTATTTTTGAAATAAAAACTGAAAAAGAATTTTAAAAGGGGTAGAGAGTAAGTAAATAAATGGCTGACTCATTTAAATTTTGAATTATTTCTTCTAGTCAGCCATGTACTTAACGTGTTTGTTCCTTTTGCAGCCTTCCAATTGTGCAATATTTTAGAGGAGGTGAAGGCAAAAAGAAGAAAGGATAAGTTTCTCCCATTAGTAACTGACAGTTTTAATTACCTTGCTCTCCTATGTTATGTGCTATGCATACTAAATACTTTTTGTTGTTGTTAATGAGTAAGAAAACAAGAATTAATATCCAAATTTAAGTCTATGTTCTAAGTGAAGATGAATAGTTTCCATTAGTTTGATGACATAATGGGGCTGTATTTTAAAAAAACATTTTAATTATAAAATACTACAAGTTCATAATACATATTAATTCACTAGCCCTATTTAATTGTAGGCTTACTTGCAGAATTAGTGTGTCCTTCAGCTCTAAATTTAGATATCTGATATTATTAGTGTTTGTTATTCAACATTAGAGCTCAATTAATTTTTAATATATTTTTTATCTGGTGATAATGGAGCCAAGATGAAGGAAGACAATATACCAACATGTCTGGAAGCAAAGAGGATCAGGAGGTGCTATCAGAATTAGCAGCTCTGGATGAAAAGTTGATAATAGCCTTGGAATCTTTTTCAGCCTGAAAGTACCTAAGCAATAATGCCACCAGTCAGCATGGTGCCCCAGGACAGCACGGCACCACAGGGCACAGGGACAGATCTCCAGAAAGGTAGACAAGGTTCTTGAAATTTAATTACACGGAGGCAGTTTCCCAAGAAGACATTGGCAAAAGTGGAGCAGTAGGTGTCTATCAATGACGCCACGGAGCTTGTGCCTTCCGGCAAGATTAGGTGCCCATATTTGTGAGGAGTTTGCTTTCTCTGAAGAAGAAAAGTGGGGACTCTGTGATGCAAAGGTTCAGTGATTATTTAACCCACATGGTTTATGGGCATCTTCTGATTAAGAAGTGATGGATATTTACTTTGGGAATGTCTGTTTATGTATATATTTTGTTTTAAAGTCATCATGCAAACCTGAAAGATTTATATCAACTGTCTCAAAATTCCATATCGCCCTCAGGACTAATTTCTCTATATAATGAGATGCAAAGGAAATTACAAGCAATACCAGTCATCTCCCAACTGGGGACAGATCCCTACTGAACCTCCAGACCTGGCTTTTCCACAACCCTGTAGTGGGCCTTTTCCTTCATATATTTACTCTTTGCTTCTTATGGCCACTTTCCAAGCCATACCCCCTCTGCTAGTCTTAAAAACTGTTGATCTCTTGTTCAGAGCTGATCAGAAAATTTCTTCCCCATATAAATTTCTGTTGACCCCCAGACCATTTCTCCTTCTGTTGGATCACAATTATAATGTAAGAACACATTTATAAAATAGCAAACTTCATGAGAGAAATTAGAGGTCTCTGAGCAAGCTTCGGCTGAATTCAGTTGTCCTTGACAGTGTCTAAAGCCCAGCTACACACCTCTGATAAGCACTGAGTCAGAGGAATTGTCTACACCTTAAGGCACCCTGGGCTAGTCAAGGACACCATTAACTATGCTCACTCTGTAAGGGCCCCCTCCCCATGTTCCAGGAATGTTTCTATGTTACTATAAACAATTACTTTGTTTCAATAAATTTCTTTGAGACTATTCTACCTGTCAATATATGACGCAATGCATGGAATCAATTATGTACCGTTTGGTCACTTGCTTTGTACTTCCCACTTCTAAACGTTATATAAACTAAGCTCTCTGTAAATTCAGGGCTGTTGCCTTTGGGAACTATTCCACAATAGCCTGCTACTGTGAATATTCAACAGTCTGCTGCCTTCTTATCTCCACTGTGACTTGGGATTTTCCAACAACACTTCTTCTCTGGCGATCTTAGTTTCTCTCAGTGTTATTCTGTAGAACTCTATGCCTGATGTAGTTCCTGGAGATTTCAAATCACGTTGTATGCTTTCCCAGACTACCTCTCTTCTAAGGAGCTTGAAATTTTTGTTTTGCAGACTGTCATTCGCTCAGACCACTCTGTGATCACTCCCTCTGTCTTCCCCCATTTAATTCCTCTGCTATCTCAAAATGACCAATTCTTACTTTCTCAATAGGCTCCACAAGTTCTTAACCCTCTCACTTTCTCATTGTCCTTCACCTGTCGTGTTTTCCTTCCCATTCATCTACCATTTATTTCTTCAAATATTATTGGTTTATTAAATGGCCATATGGAGCAAAGATGTGGAAGGAAAATAGTTTAAAGAACTATTCTAGGATGTACTAATGGGAGACAAATAAATCATCAGGATAAGCAAAATGATTAGACAAACTAGGTTAACAGGAACATCTAGTTTGCTTAAAAGGTAAGCTTACCAGAGAAAATGAAGCTGAAATTTGGGGTGTCTGGGGAATAGCTTTTATACATAGCATCCAGCAAAAGCCTCAAGAGGCAGGAGGGAGCCACATACATTGCAGCCAGAAGGAGCAGTAATTGCAAAAATTCTGAGTAGAATTGTGCACAAAGCCCAGCATGCAGGACAGTGTGTCTGCAGTGGACTGAGTGCACTCTGAGCAGCTCAGAGGCAAACACATAGGTTATGGGGAGTGGGTGAGTGGGAAAGACGCAGTCAGCTTTTCTAATCAGGACTGAAGTTATACTCAGTCTCTTATCCCCTTTCCTTACCATTCTACATTTTGCCTAAAGGCAAGCCTTTGTCTGTACTGCTTGCACCTGTGCAGCTGTGAGGCACAGCAGCGTGTCACACCATGGGGTCTGGGTTCATTTTGTTTCATGAGCCCTTGATGTCACCAACCACCCTTCCTCTCCTCAAACACCATATGCCACACGTTACATACACCAGGGCACACAGACACTCACACTAAGTTTCCAGAGTCCATTTCAGAAGCTACTCATTTCTTTCTTTTCCTCTCTTAAACCAAGATCTTGTTTCAGACCATCAAAGATAAATATGGGACCAGGGGCACATGGACAGGTAGATGAGGTGGTAGGTAGCATGAAATTTTTTTTCTGATTTCTTCATTGTGTTTTCATCAACTAATAACAAAGGCTGTCATTTGATAATGAAACTAGGAAGAAAGAAAAGAGGGGTGAAGGATGCTGACAGCAAACAGTTGCATTTCTCTAACTTTTAAATCTCTGTCGGCAAAAACCAAAGGAAAAAATAAACCCAGTAACTATCCTTCCCTCTTCTGCAGAAAATGAATGTGATTGCTTACCAGAGAGCACCCAGCTATTAAAAGCAGAAATGTTCTTTAAACCCTAAGGGCAGTAGGGCAGGAAATAACCACATTCTGCCAATTCCAGATGAGTCACTTCCCTAAGAAGACATGACAAGGTAAGAGATTCTAGGTAGAGATGTTCTACTGGGATAAACTATCTAGAGTTTTGACTCAGTCTTGCTTCACCCTGCAAACAGTAACCTCAGACAAGTTATGCAACTCTTCTGAGACTCCAGATTCCCATTGGAATCTGAGAATAATCTTGAGTTGTTTTTGGCAAGGACTAAGTGACTAATATATGCAAACATGCCATTAGAGTGCAGGCAGCAGAGGAAGAAAACTGTAAATCAGGCTTAGCAGAAATACATTCCTCTAGGTACACACTTGGTACAGCAATTAAAACTGATGACAACTTAGAAATTTTCTACAACTTGGTATGTTTCTGGGCTCTGTTTCCTTTATGGAAGAAAATGTGACTTTTTATCCATTCAAAGTAAATTACTATGAGCCCCTCACCCTTCTCATCTCTGTACCGATGTCTTAATTTGGTGCATTGCGCTGTAAGAGGAAGACATGACCCAGACACTCCGATAACATGCAGAATACACAGGCTTCTTCTCAGGTCTGCACAAGATTCTGACCTTCCCAGGCACCTGTGGGAATCATGGCAGCCCACATACTCTTCTGTGGGATGCATTCTACTGTTCTCCAATGAATTTTTCTACCCCAGGTATTTTCTTGATGCTGTTTTCTTCCTTTCCCCATAAATGTACTACTGTATCCTATGAATTACCTTTAAACCAACAATACATGCACTTTTCCACATTTCCCCTACCACTACCCTAAATCAGTTCATCACTGCTTCTCTGGTTTTCTGCACCAGCCTCCAGATTGGTTGTGCGGCTTTCGTTGTCCTTGCATAATTCTCCAATTTACCATACCGCACACATAGTAATTGTTAGGAAGCATAGATTCAGCATTTTGTTTTGCTGCTTAACACTGGTTAGTATCGTCTCATTGCATCAGGTGTAAAATATGGTGTTCTTTCCCTGATACAAAGCACTACAGAACCTAGATTCTGTTCCTCTCTCTAACTTCATTAAGCATCAGCTAATCTATCAGATTTATTAGTGTCCTTGTTCTTAGCACACTCGGCTTTTACAGTGATATGGGGAAAGAAACATCCAACCTGCTAGATGTGTGATGAGTTTGATTTTAGAATCAAAGAATGAATTTTAGAAAACAATGGAGGTTAAGAGCAGAATATATTTATTGGGAGAAAGAAAACTGAGAGAGAGACAGAAGGGGTCCTGAGTGGGTTGCCAAAGATCTTGCCTTTCCTAGGGAATTTTTTAAAGAGCAAAACCACAAGATGAGGAGGGTCTAAGGTAAGGAAAAATGGGAAATTGCAAGGTGGTCATGAGGTAGAACAAAACTGTAGTTAACAATTAAGATTTCTAGTATAAATGCTCAGGTAAAATTGATTAAATCAGGGTCAAATGGGAAAGCAGGTCATATAGAAGCAGGAGTGAATACAGAACAGGAGCTTTTCCTACAGGGAGTTGGGTTAGTGGTCCTTCCTGGCTTCCTCAAGGTGATCAATACCTATTTCGACTGTCAGTCTCTGATGTTTATTCTTAGGAAGTATGTGGTTGCATTTGCCTTTTTTCTATAATATTAGTTCATTCTCAAATTAGAATGAGGTAGCTCTATGATTTGGCCTCACCTTCCAGGAAGAGGTAAAAGTGAACTCAAGAGGAATAAGCTTGGCTTATTTGATAAACAGGAAGGCCAGTGTGTGACTGGTCACATGACAATGATGTGGGGAGGGAGGAGGCAGGTAGCATGGAGGCTTGGGGGTTTGGATAATTAGGGACAGTACAATACAGGACACTGTAGATTATGCTAAGGATGTGTTCCCTTAATGCATTGGAAAGCTACTAGGAGCATTTAAACAGAAGAGTGACATCTCTAGTTTCAAGAAATAATCCCTTTCAAAGGAATGTGGAAAACAGACTGTAAAATGGGTAGGGTAGAAATAGGAAAGTGCATAAAAGATTCTTGAAGATATTTAAAGAAGAGATAATAACTTAATCTAGGAGGGATGTAAGAGAGGTTAACAGAAAGGGCCAAATTAAAAAATATATTTTGGAGGTAAAGCCAACAAGGTTTTCTGTAGCAGACAGAGGATAGTGAGAAAAATGATCAAATACATGGTACTTAAAAGGAAGAAGATTAAGAAAACAATAGGAAAAAAAAGACAAGAAAGCAATATGTTTGCTGGGATGCAGAGGTGATGTACTGGTTTGCCAACATATTTAGAGATGCCTTTCAGGCTATGAACTGGATTCTGTGAGCAGGCAGGTGGGCGTCTGTGAGTAGAGCTCAGAAGAGAATTGCATTCGGAGATGGACGTTCATTTGAGAACTGCCAGGATGAAAGCGTCTGTGCTCACCATGAGTGCAAGTAGCTAACGAAGGCAAGTCCAAGGGCTAAATTCCAGGTCAGTAGCCTCAGAAAAGCTATCAAATATGACACAGTGGTCATTATTGCTTATTTAAAGCTTCTTTGTGTTTGCAGTTTATAAAGGCATTGTTCTTCCCGAAATGAGATATTTACAGTTTTTCCTTCCTATTCTTTTGGTTTATTGTTCATTTGATTCTTTAACATATTTTACTTAAAATTATACTGTAGAATACTTTTTTTTGTTTTGTTTTGTTTTTGGTACCAGGGATCGAACTCAAGACCTTACTCTTGCCAGACAGGCACTTACACCACTGAGCTAAATTCCCCAGCCCTATACTGTAGAACAGACTTCCAACTTCATTTGTTTTTCCTAATGTTGTAACCAAGTGCTTTAGAGCTTTTTATTACATATTTCATTATTTTCTTACTTAGGGTGACAGTTTTGTTATAGATTACATTGTTAAATGTACTTGAATTTGCTGTTGAACTTTCTGTTTCATTAGTCTGTCTATTCAAATATCAATAATAATTTTTATTTGTGGTAAAATTTTAATACTTTTCATTATATTCTCCTCAATTATTAATCCTTCACAAAATGTTCTTTACTTATTTTCATTGTTTTCATTAATTTTTCAAATTAAACTTTCTGGTCTGCTTGTATAGTTTTTCAAAATTACTCTGTTATTTTTAAAATGGCATTGCTATGAGCATACATTCTCTTAGAAAAAATCTCACTTGCAGTATTTTGGCTTATTTGTTCATTTATTCAAGTTTTTAAAAAATTATTGTAAAATACTTTTCAGTCTCTTTCTTCACATTTAATTTGTATTTATTATTTTATTTGTACTCTCACCTATTTGAAGTTAATACTACAGGACAACAACAGCTTGATACAAAACCAGTCTTGGAGATAGTTGAAAACAGTATTAAAGTTTTCTTTTCATTATAACATTTAATAAACCCTTAGAATGCATGGCAGGTCCAAGAGAAAACTTGTTTGTACAACAATAAGGCAGTACCATAAAAAAAGCCATTCTATAAGTAATTGTATGGACTTAAAAAAAATGTATTTAAAGAGAAAAAAACAAAACAGAAAAAGGGTAGAAATAATACATAATTTCAAAAAAATAAACAGAAATCACTAGTTGATAAATTACATATTGTCCTCTTACAAATAGTTGTTCAAGTTACAAAAATAAAGCATACAAAGTGGACATTCAAACAGTGAGATTGTAAACAGTTCTGTTCAATGATCCAACAAAAACTTAGTAATATGGTTATCAATCCTACACACTTAAACATACATGCAGTTATATCCTTTAGAGCACTTTTTCCTCTTTTTTACAATAGCAAGTACACATTTTGACTTTTACTACTCCTACATTTCTTATTACTTTTTACACTAGAGATACAATATGATATTTATAAGTATGATTATTTATTTCACTAATGAGGATAGTCTCAAGTTGTCTCCATTTGCTTACGAAGGCCTCAAGATCACCCTTTTTATAGCTGAGTAATATTCCATTGTATAAAAAAACCACATCTTTTTCATTCGCTCTGCAATTGATGGGCATCTTGGTTGTTTCCAAGATTTAGCTATTACAAATTGTGCTGCTATGAACATGGGTGCACATATATCACTGTGACATGACCTTTTCAGTTTTTCTGGGAAAACAACCAGGAGAGGAACAGCTGGATCGAATGGAACTCCCAATCCAAGTCTTCTGAATTGTATGGACTTTCAACACAGATCCTAAAGTGATCTTCAAGAAATTCCACCCATAGCTGTCTAACCAGAGCAGCTTGTTTACTCTGAATCAAAACTGCTTCTTCCCACACAAAGTGAGCATACTTGTGCACCATGTAGTATTGCTATGGATTAAATAATGTAATAACATCTGCTAAGCAACTTGTAAGGGACCCTGCACAATGCAAGCAATCAAAAATGTTAGTTCTTCATTTAAGAAAGATTTCACGATAGTTTGGATTTGGTATCTCCTCAAGGAACCAGGGGGTAAAACTTGCTCTCCAGCTGGCGAAGCTATTGGGAGGTAGTGAAACTGTAGGAGGTTGCTCTCAGTTGAAGGATGTAGGTTACCAAGGATGTGCTTTGAAGGGCAATTGGGACTCTTCCCCCACTCCTTATTGTGTGTCTGTGGTCACCCTTCATGGTGAACAGCTGCGAGCCATCACCGCCTTCCACCATGATGTATGCACTGCTGCATTATCAGCCCAGAAACAATGCAGTCAGCCCTTCATCTACTGAGATCTTGAAACCATAAGCCAAACAACTTTTCTCTTCTAAGTTGATTTGTTTGAAGTATTTTGTCATCATGATAGAAAACTAACACAGATTCTTTGGGACACAATTATAGCAAAAAAGAGCTAGGACGTTAGAAAACGTGGTTTTTCTTTATTCATAACCTGTTCTTCCTCTCTTTAACTTCATATCAACTGAGTATATTTTAAAGCATGTCTCCATTTAAAATGTTATTTTTAATCATTAAATTTGTTTCCTGTAGTTGCTATTACAAATTACTGGCAAACTTGCTATATTGAAATAATTACATTATGTCCTTTCCCATATCTGGAGAATGGAAGGCCAAAAGCAATAACCTACTAAAATCAGACCTGGGCTCCCTTCAAAAGTTCTATGAAAGACCAAGTCTATGCTTTTTCTAGCTCCCAAATTGCTGGCATTCCTTGGCTTGTGGTAGCATCACTACAATTTCAAGACTAGTAGTATCTTTGAATCTTTCTTGCTATTCTGTACATTTCCTTGTTTGCCTCTGACCAAATCTGCCTCTCACTTTTTCTTATAAGGATACCTGTGATTACAGTTAGGGCCTACTTGGATAATCCAAGATAATCTCCCTGTACTGAAATCCTTAATTTAATCAAAGCTATAAAGTCTTGCCTTATAAAGTACTATTCAAAGGTGGCATAAACTTATATGATCTTATATGTTTGGGAGTCATTATTGAAACCATTCTGATTGTATTCTCTTGTAACTCATTTAAACAATACAGAAATACTAAATGCTACTAAATACTAAAACAGAAATTTGGTTAGTCCTTGCCAAAAACAGAAAGAATTTATTTCACAGATTACATATATTTTATCATTTCTAACAATCTCTTCTAAAATTTAGGCAAATTGCTATAAACTTCATTACTCTGATTACTTCTTCAGCGGTTTTTGATGGGATGGGAATTTTGAATGTGCCAGGGAAGATGAATGCTGTGCTCAAAGGAAAAAAAAGCTTGGTATTACAGGAGGTAAAGTTTTAATTTTTTTTCAACTCCAGAGACTCTGGAACAATCTATTCAGAATCTTTGAAACACAACATAATAGTCAGCAGAAGGCAGACGCAGTGTGATGCATGGCTCATGTCCAAGGCTCAGTACTAGGTTTATGATTAGTCTGTTACCTGAAGCCACCAACTTAATAGGAGGTGTAGAAAAATGGCTTCTTACCATTTCCTTTGTGACTATGGAAGTAACAGAACAGCCTCAGCTTAAATGTTACTGAATTACTTTTGGAGGCTTTGGGCACAGGATGGGGGGACCATGCAGGGTGGGTGGAAGGTGAATTGGTAAATAGCATTTCTCTTCCATGCCCACTGAGGAACCTTAACAAGAATTATCCAAGAAAGAGGAGGGCTCCAAGATGCAGGAGGTGAACTAACTATCACTTGTAAAGAGAGAGGTAAAGACAAGAGCACACATTTTTTTCCCCCAAGAAAATGGCTGGAAGGAAGCAGCCCTCTTGTACTCCGCTCTCTTGGTTGTGGCATTGGGTGAGGTGGTAGAAGGCTGTGGCTTTGCAGGTAGCAGTGAGGAATCCCACTCAGCCTTGTCACTGGGGCAGGCCTGCTCTTAGAATGCTAAGTTTCTAGGAACCCATAGAGGTAGGATCCCTGCCATGGATGCAGCCCCACCATGGACACTGGGCAAAGTCACTGACCACTTTCACACCTTGCAGTCCCCTGGGACCCTCATGCACCATGAGCAAAGGGAAGGGACTTCCTTCTGCCAAACCATACTGTAATGGAACAACTTCTTAACTCCAGTGAGTTTGGGGGAGGTAAATTTATTTAAGAAAAATACCCGCAGTGTGATGTGACTTTCTAAGCATCGGTATTGCTTCTTAATCTCACACATATACTATGTAGTCCTATGTAGCAGTCTGCTTTGTGATGTTATATGGCAGAATAACTGAGACCGGGCAATTTATGAAAAAGAGAAATTGATTTGGCTTGTTGTTTTGTATGCTGGGAAGTGCAAAGTCAAGGGGGCTGCATCTTCAAGGACCTTCTTGCTGTATTACTGCAAAGCAAGAAGCAGAATGGCAAGAGCGGGCCGGCAAGGTCTGAATGTGTTTTATAACTCAAATCTAAAAAGTGGTACTGGTCTGTTCATGGGGGTTGAGGCTTCATCCTAATCCACTCTTAGCATGATTAAGCATTCAATGCATGAATTTTGAGGAACATATGCACAATGTGGCAGCATTTAACAGAGGTTAGAAAGCTAAGACAAGAATGATTAATTGAAGAAACTCAGTGTCCATATAAGACCAGTTTTATAACTTCCTATCAACGCAGTTTCCTTAAAACTAAAACTCTTAAAATAGGGCTTTTTGTAAATGGCAAAAAACTGGAGAGTGGATTGCACACATTTTTCCTATTTGTGCAAGAGAAGGATATTATATGTCATGTCCTTCAGTATGCATAAAATGTTTCTTGAGGACATTCACATGGCTCTTATTACTCTGGTTTCAGATGGGGAATCTTGGCAGGGACATGGGGGAGACCTTCACTTTTCATGATTATGTGACCTGATTCCAAGTTTTATACATTCTCAGTTTATTTCAGGAAAAAGACTCAACTTCATTATAATTTTTTTATTTTTTGGTATTCCAGGGATTGAACTCATGACTTGCAGGCAGGTGCTTGTACCACTTTGCTAAATCCCCAGCCCTATCTACTTCATTATAGAATTAAATGAAGGACATCACAACCAAAGGATGTCACAAAGCAAAGAGACTCAAGAGGCTGCACTGGAGTTACAATCACCCTCCTTCTGTAGGGCTGTCCTGTACAGGTTTCTTTCTTCTATCAGGTATCACCATGTGCACAAAACGGCTGAAAACTTGGGAGACCGAGTCTCCTCCACTGGGGGCTCTTAGACCTTGTTTGCCACATTGGCATAATTTTTGCTGTGCAGCTTTCTCCAATAACAGAGCCCACTGAGGAGTTTGGCTCCTGATTAAAAACCTGAGTATGACCTTTGCAGCTCTGACCATAGGCAACCTAAAAGGCTGCACCTAGCAGGCTTCCTGGGTGAGGCTGCTTGGGAGGCACCAGGCTTGATGTGCAGCTGGTGCATGGCAGCCTTGGCGGGAAAGTGCAGCAATGGTCTCACCCACCAGCCCAGCCAAACATGCTCTGAGATGTGCACATGCTCTTATTTTCAGTGCCTTCTTTCTTAATTCTCTTCACCTGAGGTCCTGGGAGAGGCCTTGTTTAGGCACCTCTGCGGAGAACCCTTATGGAGGAAGGAAGGGCAGGCCTTGGAGAGACTCCTCCCCATTACTCAGCACTTCGCCATTTACATACTTGCACGAGGTCCATGCCTCTGCCACAGGTTTTTCTCCAGGCTCCTTCAGCAATGAGCTCTGTGCTGCAGATCTGTGCTCTTACTATTCTATGGGACAAAATGGAACAGGAGAGTCAGCACTGTCTCCAGTTCCAGACTCTTGCTTACACCATCATAATAAGTAATCAAAGAATTAGCTTTAATTTTTGTCTAGCTCAGTGTCTTTCCGGTGCAGCTGAGCTCCCGGCTCCTGCTGGAAACAGGTGCAAACCATTACTCTCCTGGTGTCACTGAGCAATGCTGGCGAGCTGGAGGAAAATGTCCCAAACTTCTCTGTGCAGCAATGTCAAAGATCAGTGTCCCCGATGTATGTTACCTAAACAGCTCAGGCCAGTTCTGGGCCAGTTAGAGTTAACTTTCACACCACAGGGCACTTTGGTGACTTGACTTTTGAGGTGTTGAGGAAACATAAAAATCGGTTTCACCAGTGAAGCAAAATCATTAGGACTATGATTGAGAACTTGAAAGATTATGGAAGAACTTAGAAAGATCAGGGTCTACACAGAGAAATAGTTGTCAGAGAAAAGCATGGGTGGGTGGACACAAGGAATTTAGGAAAGTGGAACTGCCCAGCTGCTGGAGCAGGTTATGAGAGACTTGCAGGAGACTGTGGCAGGTCATGGCTGCAGGGCCTGTGCATTGAGTGACTCCTCTTTGCCACAGCTGTCCCTACAGCTATCCCATCCTCACCCTATCATGTCTACTTCACTCATTCCATAAGCTTCCAACCACCAACTTGAAGTCATGACCCAGTTTCCCCACAATGCACTTTGTTTCATGTCATTTATATTGTAAAACACTGTAATTCACATACTTATTTATTTGGGGCATTTTCTATCATGATGGCAGCAATTTCTGTGTCTTTGCTGCCATACTTGCTGTGCCCAGGGCAGCGCTAGTCATAGTAGTTGCTTGGTAGTATGTGGGGGCTTCATGATTTGGGGAATTTTTACATATTCAGGGAAAAAAGGACCTGTTTTCATATCCTTTTAAGACAAATATATTATGCATGAGTGCTTTTGATAAATTCTCTAGTCTGCAAGCAAAATGCATAATTAGCCTCAGATGGAATCCATAATCATTTAAATCAGTCTGGCTGCTTTCTTATATTTGTTATCATCCCTAAAGTTTCATCACCTAAACATATCATGAATTATAATTAGTATATTTTAAAGACAACAAGCAGAGTAATAAAATAGCAATACATGACCCATGCATCATTTTTTTTCTGACCCTCAGCTTTAAAATTTTGAGAAAAAAAAGAAAACTCATTAAGGAGAACAAAAGCTTGACTAATTATGGTTCAATCTGCATGACTTAATGGTCACTTTGACTCTTAAGCAGGATAATTTGTAGAAGTGGTTCTTCCACAGCTGAGGACAGAGGCACCAGGGAGCCAGTTGGTAATTCAGCAGTAGACTGAAAAAGTACTCATGTGTTGCTGGTCTATGATTTTATATTCTTACACAGCATTATTAACAGTAGAGTTTTATCATATGGCTTGGCAGGAGTTGAAATTTCATTGGAACCAACTTGGATATGCAAAAAAGACCTGTACAATTGGATCTGATTTCCTTCCTGTATAATCTCAGGCCAAATATCTCCAATGTCGTCTTCTGATTCCTGTGTTTATCTGCAGTCCTTGCTGCCAAGATCCCATTAGCAGGTCGACATGAAGCCTTATTCTCCCTGCTTGCTTGACGATATATCCTGTTGTATACCCAGAAGTGTGTTTTAAACCTATATATTACAAAGCTGGTATTTTTGTTTTCATTTGCTCAGTGGAAAAATCCCTCCCTCTCCACGGGTACATGGATAATGGCTCATCACCTCAGAATTTAGCTGAAGGACATCATGAAACAGTTTATTTTGCTTAGTCTTTTTATTAGTTTTTAAGGCTTTTTTCCTCTGAAATCAGCATCCACAGGGATGTCAACTCACTTTATAATACTTAGAATCCTCTTGTCATTTCCATGGCAGCTCTGCTCCACACTAATTACTACCCAATACTTTGTTGCCAATCCAGAATGGACTGCAGTGGGAGCACAGAGGAAGAAGGTCATAGAAACTGTATGAATCTTGGAAATAAAGAGGATTTTTTCCTGAAATCTCGTCTTGGCCCAACTCAGAATTTTTTAGGTTGCTCTACCTATAGACAACAGTGGAATCTTCTCTATCAATATCTAAAATGGTAAAGATAATTTTTAAATGCAAAGTTAAATTCATCATTAGGTCATACAGTGACCAGTTTTGTGGTTGACAGTGCCATGAAGGGCCAGCATGGCTCTTGATGTTGCGGGAAGGGAGAGGACAATGAGAGGATGGGAAAATAAAGACAAAAGCTAAAATCGAATGGAGCCCAGAACTGCTCGCTCACTGTAGGGACATTTATTTACACATTTAACAACTTAATGTCACATGACACCCTATTGCCAAGTAATCTGCATGTATGGCCACCAAAGGGCTTAATGTTTTGGGGCCTAGAGTCACTCGTTTCTGGACTTACCCTAGATGATCTTTTGTTCTCTGGTTTGTCTTGTCTTTGCAGATGTGGTCAAATTCTAGCTTCAGTCACTCCCAACATGACAGGAGGACAAGGCTAGAGAATTTGGGGACTGAAATCTTTATTCTCTTTAGCACTGTCATTATGAAGAAGTCAAGAAATATTTTTAACTGATTAAAAAGGATAATATTTTTATTTTGGAGTGTTGCTGAAATATTTTCATCTGCGACTTCTTGCACATCGTTTCACATTAAAAAGGATAATATTTTTATTTTGGAGTGTTGCTGAAATATTTTCATCTGCGACTTATTGCACATCGTTTCACATAGAATGACTTAACAGAAATGTTATCTTAGTTCAGAGCATATGCATATAATTTAAAATATTTAAATATGCAATGTTCATTTGTATGTTTTGAAAAACATTTGTCTCTAGAAGCATGGGAAATAAAAAAGAGAAGTTAAAAAGAAACAAAATAACAACAAAATTGGATGAAACAGGAAGAAGAGTAAAACATTTGTCTGGTATGAAATGAAAGTGTAAATCATATGGATTTCTGTATATTTGGCAACTATTCTTTTTGTTCTATTATGTTCTAATATATGCAATCTTTATCACATGTGTTTCTCTTCTCTTTAAAACCATTATATTTCAGTCTCTACCATGCTTCAGTTTCATGAGGCAAATTTCATAAATTCATTAGCACATATCAATTGTAGAAAGAAACATAGCATAAATTCACTGTTGTGCTCCTCTTTATAGTTGTGAGGATAATTTTGAAAGTCATTTTTTTTCTGAAAGAGGATATCTAAATATAAAAACAAGCCCGGAAAACTAGAGATTGGAATACTTGCTCCCCACATTACCCCATTAGTTCAGCGAATATGTAAGTGGGAGATGTAACAGCCCACACCCAATTTAACCTGCGGGAAGACAAAAACTGCAAGGAGCTTCTGACTTCACTCTATACAAGACAACTGCAACTTCCCTGGAAGGGAACTAAGCTAAAAGACACACCAACACCTCCTCCTCACCCTAATTCATAAGGATGCGCGTTTCTTGAGCAGGTCTTTTCTCTAACTTCCAACATGTTGGAGTCAATGCTTTTGCAGTTCACTCTTCTTATGCAGTGAGAGGGTTCTGTCATTTCTGGTTTACACTTTTTGTTCTGCAATAAAATTACCTTCCTTTTGGTATCTCCCCTTGACAGGTATCTCAGACATTATCAAAAGGTCAAGATGCTTTTTGCAGCCACTTCCGTGTTTCTGCGCACTCTGTAGGGTCATTAACTCTACAGAAGGGGTGTTAGAGTGTCCACATGACTCCTTCCACTGCTTTTGAAAGACAAGTCCTTCTTTTCCATGCAGTGTTTTCTACCCTATCTCTTCATCAGACTCACTGGTACTTCAGGCAGGAGGACATATTTTCCCTGCTTTTTTGAAAGTATGATTTTCCTATCCAATGAAATCATTTAGTAACATCAATGAATATTTTAATGAGAAATGGTCTCAGATCAGCATATTAAGACTCACAAATTAACATTTAAACAACATTTCCTTCCTTTTAAGAATATTTTTCTCCTTCTGTACACACTGGGCTCCCTCTTAAGCACTGCCATCAACATTATTGCCATCAGCCGTATACTAAAGATCTATAATGTACAAGGCCCTGGGTATTTCAAAACACATCATGTATACATTGCATGGTGATATAGCAACCATTATACCAGTTGCTGACTTATTTAAAAGTTTAGAAGGAGTAGGTTTTAACTAGGTGGAAGAAAGTGAAAGCATTTTAGAAGAGAAAAAAGATGAGAGATAAACAAGTAAAAAAACTGCTGCATCTAATTTCATGGAAGAAAACTGTTCACATAGGAGGGGGCAGGAATAAATATGTTATTGGAATACAGTGAAAGGCAATAGTTTACATAGCCTTAGATGTCAGGAAAGAAATGTGAATTTTGTCCTGCACTAGGGGCATAATTAAATATTTGAAGAGTTATGTGGTATACAGAGTTCAAGTTAAGAATAAGATAGTCCAGGCCAGGGGTTTAAGCTCAGCGGAGTAAGTTCCTCTTGGCAAATGAGGTTGTGAGTTCAATCCCTGGTAAGAAAAAAAAAAAAGTGTCCAACTATTTGACACAAATATGGCACCAAACTGCTAGAGATAAATAAATTATCTTTCATGGGTATCTTTTATTACAGTGAACGAGAAGTTGACATACACAAAATACCGTAACACAGCATGTTTAGTAATTTAGAAAGTATAAATATATTTTCTTCAGTTCATAAAGTTGAGAATGGTTTATTATACTTAAGGCAAAGCATATCAGGCAGGGAAAATATAAATAGGATTTTTAAAAATGAAAAGGATAAAGTTAATTTCAAATGCAAAGGAAAATGAGCCAAGGACACAGAATCCTAAGCCATTAGGGATTACTCATAAAGGCAGCAGCATCATTTGAGATACATGAAAAAAAGCTGAGAGTCTCTGTCCTAGAACATGATCTTTACACATATGAAGGAGTTGAGGAACTGAAGGGTTTCAGACTTGGGGGCCGAAATAGTTGACTATAAGGTTAAAAAGCCAAAGTGTGTGTCTACTCTGGGCCGGTGTAGAGTAGACTTATTCTACACATATGCACAACTGCTGTTGGTGCATATACTACCTGAAATAAGAATTACTACTAACTGTGTGCACCACATCTGCCTGAGACCCTGCTGAGCTCCTCATGGTGATTTACATCACGGGCCAACAAGTCCACTGAGAGTTACTTCATTCTTTCAGCAGACACTCAGTGAGGATTTGCTGTGCACAGGACCCCCTAAGGAAACATCTGGGAACCAACCCGGGAAAGTCCCTCTTATGCAGCTCACAGTACCACCTTCCCCACTGCTGCAGGGTGAAGGCTGCATGCAGCAGCTGGGGCTGCAGTCAGTCATAAACCCCCAGCCCAAACCTACCACTGTCCAGCTGGAGTCAGCGTTACTATTCATTGCGGAAGGGAGATGGGATGTCATGGTGGGCTTTTGGACAGCCCAGTAATAGTGAGTCTTCAGAAAACCTAGCGTGTCAATTTTAATTTGTGTTAGGTCATTCTTGGAAAAGTTCAAGGAAGCAAGGATTTGTTTTCAATCAGATAGTCAGAGCAAGGGGAATTTTATGAGTAGGTATCTTGGAAAATGTGATCTAGGAGGACAGATGGGAGCAAAGCTAAAATTGTGATTCATAAAGAGCACCTACACAGCTGAATGCAATAGCGTATGGTGGGGGCTGAGGCAGGAGGACCACCCAGAATTTGAGGCCAGCCCGAGCTACATAGTAAGGTCAAGGCCAGCTCTGAACTACATAGTGAGACCTTGTCTCAAGAAAATAAAACAAAACAAAATGAAAAGAAAGTGGTAATTACTCAATTAAGCCAGGAGAAAAAGTTGCTATAAGACAGCAGGTTTGCAGAGAAAGTGGCCTGAACCGTGTTTGTGCTCAGAAAAATCTACAATATGGTCTCGTTTTTCTCTCTTTTGCTTCATTATAGGTGAGAAGTGGCTTGGTCTGGTGTTGGCATTTTATGGAATTATTTACTTCTCAGAGCAAAATAACACAATGCAGCTGTGAGCACCTGGCTGGTTTCATCAGAGGCTGCTGTTAGGTTTCTCAGAAATGGATTCCACTCTCATGTGATCATCCCCAAACTCCTACCCTGTGAACACACAGGAAACGGTGTTCTTCTCTTCTTTGGGCTCAGACCTAGTATTGCTACTTTCCTGTGCCATAATCTCAACTCTCTGGTGGTCTTAGGTGGCACAGTTTAGCCACTAGATGTACAAGTTAGTTATACTCTCAGGGCTGCTTCGATGTTCTGAGTTCATTTACATTATTTTGACTTTGGAGAAGAGCCAGAAATCACAGGACCAACTGTGGTGGATAAGGTGCCTGAGAAAGCACTGCTTCACCCTCCTTTTCCTCCTTTTTTAACAAGTTTGCCTTTCTGTTGGATGTCAATTAACAACATCATTCTCTGCTCTTTTTAAAAATCATGTCACATGAAATACTCATTAAAGATATTTGTGAAAGAACTTCAGAGAGTTGCAAAAGGGGTGAGTGTGTTTTAAGTGAGGGGATATTTCAAGAGTGATTAATGGCAATGTGTCACTTACTGTAATACATTGTTTTATTTATACATGCTCTGTACATTTTGATCAGCCCTTGTATATCCAGCAAACATGGCAATAGCAATAATGCTATTGTTAGGAGTTTTTATTTTGCTGACCACAAGTAATATTTCTTTATAGTCCCAGTTCTTCTCCATCTACAGTGGAGAATATTGGTATCACTACTTTGTTTTCAGGCATTCACTGTGCAATTTTTCATTTGAGGTCTGTTCTCCTAAGATGTTTGTATTAACCTCAGTGTTTAAAAGAAGCACATATTAAGACAAAACTATTTTATTTTCTGCTTTAGTGTTTCTTGACCACACAAATCTATGCTACCCCAGGTCTATTTGAAGTGCAGGAACTTTACCCTCATGATATCATCACACTCAATTGGTTGTGCTTTTTCTCACTTCACTTTACAAAGACATTTTGGTCCTTACACACACACACACACACACACACACACACACAGAAAGAGAGAGAGAGAGAGAGAGAGAGAGAGGCCAAAAACCTTGACATTTATATTATAAGACCAAAAGGTCACATCCTGGACATCTTTAGAAGATTGTCTTCAGGAAATAATGGAGCCTTTTACAGTAGTTAAATTTCTGTCCTTTAAAACCATATCCAGTTCCCACATACTTATAAATGCTCTATTGTTATAACATAATATTACTCTTCTAGCAGATGGTCCCCCCGACAGTCTTCATATTCCTCAACGCTTTTTTGCCCCAGTGTATGACAGTTTATATTTGAATTTGCCAAACTGAGTGATGGCAGTTGGGTTGTAATTTGTCACATTCTAAGCACTTTTAAATGGAGAGAATCGCATAAGACCACATTCAGCTATTTTTGCACACACGCACAAACATACACACAGGCACACTACAAAAGTTACATAGCGAAAACCAAACATTATGTGGGATTTTTAAATTTGCAAGGGAAACCTGCTAAGTCTTACTACTGCTGGGCACACTGTGTGCTCGATCAAGTCCTTGCCTTCCTGGAGGCAAAAAGAAATGGTTAAAATTATGCGATAACATTTCTAAAGTTCCCTGTTTATGTTTGTTACTGATGTTCACATTGCTTATATTATGACTTGCTATTAAAAGACAAATGATTCTCTTGTAATTATTTTTTATTTTTCTGCATCATATGCATTAGGTGGTAATACATTTTTCATTCCAAATGATATTGACTTTCAGTTTGTGAAAACAGCCACTCTGAGGGTGAGTTAACATTATATTAATAATTTTTTTTTCTTTTTTGCGGTACCACAGATAGAACTCATAACCTCGCGCTTGCCAGGCAGGTGCTTATGCTGCTGAGCTAAATCCCCAGCCCCTATATTAATAAATTTAAAAAACAGTTATAGGTGAGAAGTGGCCTGGTCTGGTGTTGGTGTTTTGTGACATTACTTACTTCCAGAGAAAAATAACAGTAAAATATGTACACTAAAATATTATGTTTATGCTTAACTTACTCTGTCCACTTTTTTTGTTTGTTTCTATTTTCTATCACTGTCTTTTGGCCCCACTCTTTGGGACAGTCATGTTTGCTGTTTTGTTACTGAACAGCACTGGAAATAAAATAAAAAGAAGATAGTGCCACCTAGATAAGAAATTGCTAAGGTGGCTATAAAAACAGCTGAGGAAAGAAAAACACCAATCTAACACTAGAGGCTCAGACAACACCAAGAGGCAGCTCATGTGTCTACTGCATTTCCTCATTTCAATCTCACACTGAAGATTGCTTCATAAAACAAACAAAATAAACATAGCAAGAGGGTTACTAATATAGGAAGCATTATTTTTCTGTGTTCTGATACCAAAGATAATCTTGCTTTTTTATTACAAAAGATTCATACTTCATAATTCGAACACCAGAAAAGTAGGGAAATCATTCATCCTTGCATGTGATACAATGTTCCCACAGAACTGCACATCTGTCACCGAATACAATGGTTCATCTCAGAGGAAGGGTATGGAATGTATTTTTCACCTCAAGTGTGACATACACCAGTGCTGTCCATTGGTTACAAAGGAAATCAAACTTAGACATCTGCCAGAAGGTGGAAACAAGGAAATGTCAAAAGCAATACAATAGTTATATGGAAAATACTAATTTCCAAATCCTAAAGCACTCTCATACTGTAGTGACACAAATCCCAGTCTGTGGACTCTAATGGCAACAACTTTTTTTCATAATGCAAAAAAATCCTAAAGTAGAGCAGACTAAAAATAGAATTTTTGAAAAACAAAGATTGTTCCTTACAGTATATAATATTGCATTAAAATGTTCAGGTACACATGATATGTAATTTGAAGGGTAAATGCATTTCTAACATAAAAGTTAACTTTTGAAATAGAGCTTTTAAAAAAAACTCAATCAGATAACTTTAAATTACCAAGAATATTTTAAAGATTAAAAATCTTTAAAAGTTGGAGTTTTTCACACAAGTAAACTATGAAGTGAAATTTAGTACTAAAGCCAGGAAATGTAGATGCTAAAAATAGAAAAAGATATTCAGATCACTAATAGATATTAGTCTCCAATACTCTTTTTTCCTTCTTTGAGCCTTAAGGATCTCATTGATCTTTATTTACTGAGGATGGATTTTTCTCATTAAAAGATACTTGTAACATTTCACCATTATTTAAATATATTCTGTTTATGCTTTCAGATCATATCTGATATTTTCACTGTGACTGATGTCTGCAAGAGTCCTACCTTTACCAATCCCCATATAAGAACACCCTCTCTTTGACATCAGCTGTAAGTTCATGGGTACCTAAAACCACTCTCAGTTTTGCTAACTTAATTAGACTCAATGAAAACTATGATTCTTACAATTATGGTTTATTACATAGATAGAGACATTAAAATCAGCTACAGGAAATGATATCTAATGCAAGTCTAGGAGAATTCCAAATGTAGTTTTGGTGTCCATAGATTTTTGTTGTTTTATTATGTAGGTATGATTGATTGATTGCCCACATGAGCAACTCAACAAGTATGTCACTGACACTGCCTGATCCAAACCCTCATCCTCTGAGCATATGGCTAGTCTGTCTGGCATAGCTCACTTCCTCACTAGACTATTGAGAGCAGCCATTCCCATCCTAAGTTCTAGTGGTGTGGGCCCCACCACACACAATGATATTCCTATCAGGTGTGCCTTAAGTTAATTTCCAGTAGCCAAGGGCAAAGGAAATTTCTCTTTGCATGATCAAAATTTAATTGAGTAGCCTAGGGCTGTGTTATAGGAAAGCAATTTATGTCTGATATTTCCTTGTGTGTTGTAGTGTAGAACAGTTTTACTTCAATTTCTTAATATAGTGGATGATCAGGTTAGTATTATAGCTTTACTAACAATGTTCATTGTATACCATATCACAGAGTGGCTGATGTGAGCCAAGAAATGAATCAAAAGTAACTTGTTCATTACTAGGGTGCCAATTAGTCACTAACAATTAGTCCATACTATTGCCGTCTCAGAGGGCCAAAATTCCAAGGAGCATCTTTGGTTTTGTGTGCGTTCAGCTGAGTTTCTCAAGATACAAAAGCAAAGGTGATCTTGGAAACATGTGGTTTCCCCCTTTCAAACATAGGGTGTTATCAACCTGAGAGGTGGTATCATCTCTGACTCTTGAATCTTCTTCAAAATGTCAATTTAATACTGTATTTCTCTACTTTCATGATTCATTTATCCACTGCTTGATAAGTAACTACTAGTACTGCTCCTGGCTTTTTATGATTTTTATCCAAAATTGCCTACCATTGAAAGACACGGTAAACTTCCTCATTGTGTGAGGCTAACCTTCCAGCAGCAGTATTAGCCCAGTAAGCATACCCCACTTTGTCTTCCTCCCTTTATACAGTGAGGGGAAAGCAACTGAGGCACAGAACCATGGGTTTATGTTGCTGTCTCAATGCAGCTGCGTTTCTGTCAACCCAGAGCTTTCCAGATGTGAAGGGTTAAGCTACACCATCAGATCCTTAGAAATTCTGACTTAAAAGTTCAGCAGTATAGTGCATTTCTCGCTTAAGACTATTCGATATCAGTTCAAATTGCTAAGCATCTTGCCCAGGATATCTTTCTTCCCCATATTTATTTGCAGTCTCTGTCTTTCTCATTGGAAGGCAGACCAGTTTTTGGTCATTTCTTTCTGAGAGTGCAGGACAGAAGTGTATCAGTGTTCAGTTCAATATTAAGCCCTATTGTCCATTCAATGTGAGCTTGTTGGAGCATCTCACTGGTTCTAATAGTCTTCTCCTCTTTCAAGGGAATTCTTCGATGGGCATGGAGATGTCTTACTATGATGCACTGTTAAAGATACCATGATACTTTCCACTGGGTTGTACTCTGCATAAGCATCTTAAATAGGCCTATTTCCTACTGTCTTTCTGTCTGATCATAAGGCCAAAGCATTTGAATCAGTAAGCACAGGGATCAAATGTACCAAATTCACCTCCTTCACATGGTTTGCTGTTGTCTTCTGTCTGAATGGTGGTTCTCCAATAAGATGCTGTCTATTTACTTTGGAACTTCCATTCCCCTATCCAAGGGGCTTTCTGTTAGTCAGTAGTCATGACTCTGATTAAGTGGCTATAGAGTCTGGCTACCTCAGGTTCAAAGTCTACTCTAGGGCAAAAGAAACTACCAGCTCATGAATGTCCATTTGAATTCTTTCAGTATATTGTTTTGTAATAATCCATACCCATTTTGTTATAGAATTCTTATCGACTGCTTTCTCTAAAAGAGCATTTCTAAAATAACACCCAAGACATTATAGGTATTCCAGGTTTCAAGGTGAGTTCACATCCTTCAGGTATAGAAGTCCTCTTACTGAAAGGCTGGTAGAAAAATAGTAATTGACTCTCAGGTGGAAATTTCCTATTCCAAAATGCTGACAATGCTCAAAAGCCAAAATACTATTATTTGAAGACTTTCCTTTTGTATTTAGACACTTTTAGTTGTCTTATTCAATTGCACATTTTTTGCAGATACATTATGCTGGAATTTCTGCTGATTTCTGAGTCAGCTTCTTTTAGCTATAGACAGTGAATATACAGACGTATCTTGGAATTCAGCCTCACATCCATGGTTATAGCCAAATACATCTCATGGAATTTTTAAAAGTAATTGTATAGCTTTGAAGACCTACATGCAGCATTTTAGGGATACAAATTTCTCCACTAAGTTTTCTTTCTTTAAAATTTTTATTAGTGTATATTTGAATACATAGTAATTAGATTCATCTTAGGGAATTGATACAAATGGCTGTTGCACCTTGGTCATCTTTATTCTCCCCATCTTCCTGTCTTCTTCCCCAGGTCTCCTTCCCATTCCCACAAAGTTACCTCCCAGTCTCCCACCACCTCTCTGTTACATTGCTCTTTATTTATATTTTGGTTGTCATATCAGATAAACCATGGGATACTTAACCCTCTGTCAGATTTACTTCACTTATTATTGTGGCATCAGAGGACATTCATTTTCCTACTGAACAAAAGACTGTCACTGAGTGGATGGTAGATTTGAAAGATCTCTATGGGGAGATCCTGGAAGCCTAGGCACTGGGCATTTATGGATGGTATTAAAATCAATTAGCTTCTCTTTTGTATAAAACAAGGATCTAGAAGGTAAAATCTTTTCCAGATACATTAGTCTGTCATACTTTTTTTTTTTTTAAATCGGTACTGGGGATCATACTCACAACCACTTGCTTGCAAGCAGGCGCTTATGCCGCTGAGCTAAATCCCCAGCCCTAGTCTGTCATCCTTACAGGAAATGTCCCCTTTGCTGAAAATTAAGAGAGTCAATTAAGAGATTTCATAGGAATGCCAGCCACACAATACATTCTATATCAAATATGGTTTCCTTTACGAAGAGAATAGGGTAATATTTATGTTCATAAATCATGTCTCTAATTATAAAGGTCCCACAGAGAGTGTTCGGGTAATTCAATCTAGAAAAAGCACTGGGCCAGGGCAGATGTAAAGCAAACCCTAAGGACAAGTGGCAAGTTCCATCCATATCATATAGCAAGTGATGTTAGCTACTATTGGATATTTGTACCTAAGTACTAATGATACTTTGAAAAAACTATTGGTTTAGATAACACTAAAAGTGTCACTCTCTAACCCTGTATCATATGGGTTAAATAGCTGGGGAGTGAAAGAAAGAGATATTACTAAGTTATTTTTAAGTGTATATTTATTTTTTCAAAAACTTTTCTTTTACTTTGTGATTGCTCTAAGAAATAGGACATGTTTTATCAAACCTGACATGCATCAGCTGACTTCTTGCCTTAGACAGGGAAATAAAAACTAAAAATATTAGGAATATTGTCACAAGGCAGTCCATGAAGGCCCAGGTCTTCTGATTCCTTCTCCAGGAAAGAGAACGGCTTGGTTTGACAGTTTATAAAGCAGAGACAGAAGGACAGAGGCAGGGACAAGAATGCCCCCAGTGCTGCCCTCTTTGACCAGACCCCAATCCCAAAGACATGAGACTTTTGGGTGACATTTTAGTTCCAAACCATAAAAAAGGCTGTTAATGGCTCCCAACCTGTTTAAGAGTTGTTTTAACTGAATTAAGAAACTATAGATATTATAAGCCTATCATATATGTAATTCTTGTTACTTGAGGTAGCACTATTAATTGAACATTAAATACAGACAGATGCTGCCATCATGCTAAAGCTGTCCGTAAGTTATTTACAAATATACATCATTGTTTGTTGCCCTTGGTTTGTATCTCCAGGTCTATTTTTAACTGACTGATTTTAAATTTACTTACTCTTAGTTACTTCAGCTGGCACACAAGCTCCATGATGGCTTGTGTATGTGTGTGTGTGTCTGTGTGTGTGTGTGTGATCACAATAATACACCAATACTACCTGGTACAGAAACTGCATCAAGTAGATATTTTATAAATCTTTGTTCTAACTCAGTATTTTACAGCTGAGGAATTAAAGGTGAAGTAAATCAAGTGGCCGTCAAATGGCTGAGAGCTAATAACACGTGAACCCACATTTGTAATATAGTGTACAGTTGTGATGACCATTTGCTCTCACCAGGGCTGAAGTCATGGTGTGTGGGTTGTACAGTCACACAAGACTCCATGCAAGAAGGGCCCTACATTTGCTCTAAAACTCCAATGCTATAGTCTTAAAATTTCAAGTAAATTTTTAAAAGATATCTGCCTATAAGCACTCTACACTCAGCTGCCAAAATTATGCACCTGGTCTTGAATATTGTGCAATCTCATAATTCAGCCTGGAACACAGATCTGAAGATACTGGGCTGAGAAATGCCCTGCACAGATAAATTCAGTGTGACAGACTTGAGCCAATCCTACAAAAGGAGCAGCTTCCTCTCACCTCCATCAGGCAGCTTTTTCCAAGGACAAGAACTTTCCTCTTGGAGAGCTGGCAGGGAAAAATTGGGCTGAGTGACAACTAAGCGACGCATGAATTACATTAGCGGTGAATTGACAGCAGGACTGCACTCATCAGACACCTGGAGCCATGCCTGAGGTTGTAACATTTAGATAATAAATACTGTAACATCTTTCTGCACAGAAAACTCAGGTAGACCTTCAGCTACCTCTAAGATTTCTTCTCCAGGATATAAGTATATCCTGGTTTCTTTGCACTAATTGCAAAATATCAGCAGGATTGACTCACCTTAGAAAGGACCCCCATGCTTGAGGATCTTGAAACTCCATCCCATGGATGAAGTAAACTACTCTCGGGCTGTTAAATTACTCAGGAGATAAACTGAGGGCCTAATTGAAATTCATGTGTTCCATCATTGTAGACACACTGGCTACTCCAGTTTACATCTGCAATGTCCCCCACAGGGGCACATCTTCATATTGGTGGGAGCTGTAAGAGGCAGGACCTGATATGATAGGAGGTCTCAGGTCATTGCCAGCAGGCCTTGGAGGATAGGAGGGACTCCATGCTCTCCTTTTCTGTGTGTGTCCCCATAGATAATGAGAGTAGCTTTGCTCTGTCATGTCCTCCCTGCCATGCTGTGCTGCCTTCCCCCCAAAAATGGGACTGATCTTAATGGTCTGGAATCACCGCAACTCTATCATAACAGCAATGGAAATTAATGAGGGTGTCAACCTTCTCTTTCTGTCCATTTGTCTCTGGACGTCTGGAACAGAGGTTCCAGCTGATACTCCCACCCCAACTTCCTCCCTCACAGGCTAATGGGTCCTGATATATCCACGTCTTGGTTACTATGATGTGAACCCCTAAAAGGTACAAAATATCAGAGCAAAAGAGCAGACTAAGATATGTACCATCTCAGTCCCTTGTGTTCTAGAGAAAGTTTATCTGAATCTAGACTTTGTAGTGATGGCAGTGCTATCTAGAGCAGAAGAGGGCAGAACTTGGAGGAATCAAGCTCCCAGTGCTCCCCCAGAAATTAGGTCTTGTTCATCAGATCATTCCTTTCTTCGTTAAATTTCCTAGAGCTCTCTTGCATAACTCACCCTTCCACCATGGCTTTCTCTCCTCCCTTCATTTTCAGTTGGAGATTGTGGTTTTTCTTTCTGAAGGAAAATGTAAGTAACAGGCAGGTATTCTTGTCACAAGCCTACTTCCAATTTACCCCTCCAGTTCTACTGGATTCTTCCAGTGTTTCTTCTGAATGGTCAGGCATGCTGTCATTCCAGCCTCCACATCAGGAAGTAGGCATTCCAAGCTTTCCAGACTTGCAGCGAACACTCACGCCGGCAACATTATCATCCTGCCACAAGATACAGTCCTAACTGCATTTCACAATAAGTGCTAATGTGTTATATTTTCTACCAACTTTGTCCATTTCTCGTTTTCCTGTCTACTGATCATTCAGTTCATTCAAATCACACTTCATCTGGGTTTTTTCCCAATCTCCATACATGCCCCCTCCAAGATGATTGCCATTAAATTCTAGAAAACGATGTTTTCCATCTTCATTTTACCTAATTCTGGGCACATGTTAGCACTGAGTAGCACTCTACTTCTTGAAATTCTTGAAATATTATACACCTTTGTTTTTGTTACATTTTGCTGGTTGGTTGGTATCTCATTGCTCTTCTGGTCCTGTCCTTTCTATGTTAAAGTGTTAGATTTTTCATAGTGTAACTGAGCAATTGTTTTTGTCTTCATTTATTTTTCTAGGTTACTGTAATACATCCAGTTTTATGACTTCATTGACTATCTTCAGGCTAATGGTTATCAAACTTTTTCTTTCTCCAGGACAAATCTATCTTCTATGTTTTGGCTTTATATTAACCCTCATATTGGTGCATCCACTGAGAAGTCTCCACAAACCTGAAAATCAATGTGTCTAAAACTGAACTCATGGTCCTTTATAAAACTTTTTTCTTTATAAGCACTTACCTTACTAAATGATTCCACAATCTATTACAGTGCCCATTTTTGAAATATGTAAATGATTCTAGATTCTTCCTACTCCCCCAACCCTGTACTTCTAAATAATCAATAAATCATGGTAATCTGACCTCAAAATAGCTCTCCAAGGGACGTGCATCTTCTTTCTGTTCACAATCCCCACCTTATCTATGTCATCATTGTTTTCATGTCACCCACTGCCATTGCCTCTGATTCCTGTCTCACACATAAAACTTCCACTTTTCAGACCAACATTTACTTAAAGGTTAGGTAGATGCTGTCTCAATGCTACTCTCTGACTCTCCTCCACTTAGAACCTCACTCAATTTAGTAGCCTCCTATTACTTTTAATAGAGCCCTGAAAGTGATGCAGGCTGTATCCCCTTCCTTGCTACAGTATCAATTTGTGCCCTTCTTATTCCCAGTGCTACAGTCACACAGTGTGATCTTGAACATTTCCTGATTTTTTTTATCATTTTAGGCAATAACACTTAAATGCCACACCCAGTAATCCCACCTACTACTTCCTTTTGAGGCCCATATTGGTTATTTCCACAATACCTTGGATTTGTCTTCTGATCATTGCTGCAGTCTTAGTCATATGCAAAACATCTACCTCACTCCCATCGTCCCCTAATCAAAAGATCAAAGAGCCAGGCATTATGTCCTCTTTCATTTCTGAGAGTCTTGCACTTAGCCTTGTAGCCTCAACAGAGTAGAAATTTACCAAATACTTGTTAAGTTAATGAACAGACAAATGGAAATGGCAGTTACTTTTAAGTCTACTTTGGAATTTTGTAATCCAGAGCTATAGCTGCCCTCAGGCAATGCCTTGAACTTTTGGCAAAAGCAAAAGGAGAATCATATATGGCCAGAAAAAATAAAATACTTCATTTTACTTTTTCACAAATGATTTTCAACATAGAAATGGCCATAGTTTTATAGTTTTAGAGTACACAGCTGTGCTGAGGGACTTCTTCAAAGACATGACTGTAAGCAGTCTTCATGGCTCAGCCTCTGTGCTAGGAAGTGGTTTGCCTCTAGGGTGAATTGTTTGATTTTCTTTTTATGCATGCCATGACAGTAAACCCCAGGGCCTTACAAGCTCACGATGCACACCATCACATCATACAGAGGCATTAAGAGGCTGTTTCCTTCCCTATGGTACTTTCACTTATGATGCGCATTCACATATGATGGTTTTCCTATTCATTTGCTGTTATATTTATCTAATTTTTCCTTATTTCTTTTAAGATTGAGAGCAATAATAGCAATGGCACTACCAGATTGTGCCAATAATAAAAACAGCTTCTCCAGGATTAAAAATAAAAACAAAACAAAAAAAAAAACAAGTAATGCTTCCTACTGGAAAAAAACTGCCCTTGCAGATGGTGAACCATGCGTCATATCACTCTGCAGACACAAAGCAGGAATGCGGCAGTCAAAGTCCAGCTCTCGCCCAGACAACATATAAAGCTTGTGTGATTTTGGGGCCTCAGGATCCATTATTGGATTTTCCATTATTTTTTATGAAACAAATACGTTCACTTCTCTAATATGTCGGTGTTTGAATATGAGTTTGGAACTAATTGAATTCAACAACTGAGGCATCACTGCAATTCTGTATAACACAGAACCTTTGCAGATTTAATTGTCTCAATTTGATTTCTAGGGTGCAGAGGAAATGTGGGAAAATGCTGATATTTTGCGGCACTGCTGCACAACTGAAGTATAAAACTTAGGAAATCTTTCTTGGTCCTGAATGAGAGCAGAGCTGGATTCGCCCCACCCTTCCAACCCCCACTTCTAACCAATCAATAAAACATGGTGCTCTGATTTCAGCAATGAGAGAGAGCTGTGTCTTCTCTCTGTTCACAGTCCCTTCACCTACCTCCCCGTCATCTTCATGTCACCCACTGCAATGGCCTCTAACTCCTGTCACACACATACTATTTCCCCTTTTCAGTTAACATGTACTTAAGAGGTTAGGCTGGTGCGATCTAAATGCTCATCTCTGACCGTCCTCCCCTTAGAACCTCACTCAACTCATAGCCTCCTGCCACTGTGCCCTGAAATTCTAGTATATTGATGCACCATAAAATAATGGCAGAAGGCTGTTTGTGCGTATTAATATAGATAACAATGGTTGCATCCAGGAGACTGCTACTAAATATTATTGAACTCTCAGGTTATTATCATTAGATAACAGAACACAGAAATATAGCTCCTTAACATTTGTCTATGTCTCCCAGATCTTGCTTGGTTTTCCTTTTATTTACTGGAATATTTCGTATTTATTGTCATTTTGTTCGCAGTTGTACTTGTAGAAACTCAGGCAAGGCCATCCTTTTACTTTTTTTTTTTTTCAAGTACTGTTCACCTTCCTAGAAATATGTAATGGTTTATATCTAGATGCCCTCCCAAAGCCTCATGTGCTGATAGGCAGAGCTCTGGGGAGGTCATTAGATCACAGGGTGTGATACTCACTGCAGATTAGTTTACTTCTGAGTTTCTATCTAAATACAATATAGGGGACTAAGCCTGGTTTGAGGAGAAGTGCCTATCTCCCTCCTCCTTTGGTCTCTCTCAGCTTCCTTCAGTTGTGCCATAAGCTCTCCCCACTCTGCCGTTCCCCTCTGTTTTAGAGCCAGCCCACCATGGACTAAAATCTCTACAAACTGCAAGCCAAAATACTCCTTTCTTCTTTAGAATCGTGGGTTGGCTTTTGTGTCTCAGTGATGTGACAGTAACTAAGACAAAATACTACAAAAGTTAGCTTATTTTTTTATTGCTTTATTTGTTCCTGAAATTAATATTTATTCTGCTGTCTTTGAGAGTACATTTTATAAATATGTTAATCCAAAATGTTAATAGAGATCTTCAAATCTTGCATATCTTTATATATGTGTCTATAGCATCTGTGTGTAATAATTACTTGGAGAAGATGGAAGGTTTATTTACATGTTCTCTTGCCTTTCTCAACCCTTTTTTCATTTTAGAATTTTTGGGCTATACCACCAAATGTACATAAAATCTTGTATTGTTGTATTTCCTTTGCAGATTGATTCTTTTGATCTTACAAAATGACCATCTTTGTTAATAATGTTTATCTTGAAATCTACTTTATCTGATATTAAGTAGACATATTGGCTATTTTATGATGATTTTCCCTCTATAATATGATTTTGTATGACATGTTTCTATTTTTCTGTTTTCAACTATGTACCTCTTAGTACTTAACATATATATCTTACGAGCTTTTTAACAAGGCTATTGGAATTTCATTTAGATGCAATTGGATCATCTTTGCTTAAACTAAGATATTTAGTCTTTTTGCATATTTTCATTTTTATCTGTTTCTGCATAGCTCATTACCACACTTTTGCAGATTTATAAACCCACATTTATAGTCTATATATGAGGAATTTGTGTATGGCTAAGCAGACTGACATAACAATGTCTACTTTCTGGCCAAAAGGTTCAAACTGGGAAATAAATTGCATCCAAGCTGTCTCAGGTTGTGTTCAGAATTTTTTTTTCTTGCAGTTGTAGGGCTGATAGTTGTGGCCCTTTGCTGATGCCTAGTAAAATCTGTCAGGTGTAATGTAAGGACATCAGATGAAAAACATATAAAGATCCTAAGCAGAAATTATAAATGTATGAATCATAACTATAAATGTTTTTCTGGCCAAATAGAAGAGTTAAGATTGTAGGTAAATTAATTCCTCTGTTCTTTTCAGGTATGACAAAGATAAAATAATAAATATGTCTTATGTTCAGGGAAAATGATACAACTTCATTTGAGTCAGTGAAACAAAATAGATATTAGCTGGACTTTAAAAGTAAAGAAAAAGTGCCTGGAGCCCTGAAGAGAGCCTAGCATGTGACATCAAGGTAGCTGGAAAGTAGAAGAGAATATTGAATGTGACTTTCTTTGGACAGAAGATGGAAGAAAGTTTGTATTACTTTTAATTATCATTGGCACAGTAACTCAGTGATTTGCTAATGCACAACAGGAATATTTTTGCAAACTGTGATATTCAAATATTTATTGTACAATTTTCTGAAGTATTTCCACCAATAGGCAAAAGTTTTATTTGATTAAAATATATTGTATCACATTGATCGAGCCTAAAAATGCCTTGCCATTTGTGGAGTTTATTCTTATTTCATTGATGGAAAAATTCTTCTGAGATATATAACACATAATTTTTATTTTAATGCAGTGAATAATTTAATAAAAGGAAATTAAATGTCTCCAAAATAGCCTAATAATTTGCATGTATGGCTTCTAATTCTCTGGTAGAGATTAAGTCACCATTCTCAGAAAACACTTTGTACAGTGTTTATATGTATAACTTCAGTCACTTATGACTCTAAAGAGAAAAGAGAACAAGAAATTATAGAGGAGATGATTTTAAACCAGGGCAGTGATGAAGATGATAAGGCCACCAGTGTTAAAAATACACTCATAATTCTTCTTTTTATGGGACTATTTTAATAATAGTAGGGCAACAGTTGCATTTAAACAAGATTCTAAAGATCTGAGAAAGAAATGTATGTTACAAAATGGGAACCTGTGAGCTACAGTCAGCAAAAATATAATTTAGGTATAAAATCAGTGCTATGAAAACACAAACTATTATAAAAATGGGCACCTGCTTGTTTTGTCTTCTACGAAGTGAAACTTCAGTGAATATAGCAGAAATGCAATCTAAGAGAGTTGGTGCCCTTCTTTCCTCTGTCTCTTTCTACATGAATTTGGGAAGGATTCCTCATCTCCATGGATATCTCTCCTCTCTTTATGAAATGCGGACAGTAATACATTCTTTGTGAAGATTGCTAGAGACAGTTCCTGGTTTTAGGCCATTTTTAGAATTATTTGATTTCAATATGTATGAAGATATGGACAGCTATTTTGAAGAAAACAAGAGACATTATGGTAGGCATTATCAGTTTCCTAGTGTCTGGTCTTGAAAGCTCTTAAGGCTCTCATTCTTTTGTTTTGATTGCTTTTATACTATTTGGATTTGTATTAACTTACTGCATGTGAAGGTGTAGACAACTATTTTGAAGGAAACGAGACATTGTGGTAGGCACTGTTGATTTCCTGTTTTCTTTTTCTGAAATCCTGTGTTATTTGCATTGTTTTACTCTGCTTTGTTGTTTTTTGTTTTGCTTTGCTTTGTTTTGTTTTATTCTCTTTAAAAAAAAAAGAAGCCCTAAAAATTAGTGAAATGATTAAGGAATTAAAGCCAGAGTATGTTGTATTTCACCATTTTGGTTAATTCTAAATTTTTGCTTTGTGAAAAGGTTTATTTCCTGAAGAAATTTACATTAATCATCATGAATGAGATCAATGCTCTTGTCAAAAGAAGTCCTGAAAATAGCACCACTCCTCCATAAGGTAAATTTGAATAATGAGTGGTTATATTTCCTTACAAATATATCAAAAGAAATATTTAACCAAAGAAATGCTAATGAATAAACATCCTATGACTCTTAGGAATCTTCTTTAAAAAAAAAATCAAAACACTTCCATCACTTAAAGTTAGCAATTTATTCATGGCCTATGAAATAATTACACTGCAATCTTTGGAAGAAAGAAAATGAAGTGAGTCAGTAAGAAAATCTCCACAAAGAATGAAAAACAGTTCCGATATAATTATCAAGATGGCTCACTGAGGTCATTGGCTTGTACTACTGCCAACAGATTTCTTCCGTATACTGAGAAATAAACTTGGAAAAATGAAATAAATTAAAAGTGCTTAGGATGTCCTCACACAGTGCCTTTAATTAAAATCATAGCAAAATTGAAAAGCATCTTCAGAGAATTTCCCACTATGTTGGTTCTACTAGAGAGACTTGAAAAACAGAAAGTTTTGTTTCATTTTTTTGTTTTGTTTTGTTTAATGAGGAAGAATGACAAGTGGTTGGGAGTGTGGTCTCTGGTATTTAAATCACATAGGGCTACTTCTTTCTTTAAGACTTGGGACAATTTCTTAAATGTTTTGAACTTGTTTTCTTATCTGCCATATTCAGATGATGACAGTGGATGACTTGAAGAGTTGGTGTTAGATTTTAGTAATAAAATTATCTAAATGTTAATTATAAGCAAGCCTGGAAGATAATGTTTTATAAGTGTTAACTATTAAGAAAAAATATTGTTTTTGCTATATTCCAATGAAAGATCTACTGAATTGACATATATTAACCACTCTAACATGCAGGCTTATCAGGTAAGCTATTATCAATATCACTAGAAATCTGTGTTTTATTCTGACTCTTTGACTTACCATGCACCTTGGACCTGACACTTGGTGTTTCTTGGGTTAAGTCTGAATTTTTTGAATGAAAAGTGTGATTAAGTCACCTGACAGTTCTGCAAGCAATGCAATTTGATGAAAAAGTAAATACTTAGTTGAGATACTGTGTGTATAAAAACAGTAGTGATTATTAGAGAAAATATAACAGTTGAAAGTATGTAAATATAATGGAAAAGGTAAGCACAGAAAAATTAGACAACAGAAAAATGGACATTTTATGTCTTAAGGTTAGTATTTAGTTCTATTTTGAAAATATCTCAGAACTTTGCATATGCTGTATTTTGTTTTGAATAGCTGCATGAATAGTATCATACCATACATAATCTTTTGAAAACTTCTTTTGTACTTAGCATGATATTTTTTGAGATTTATTCAACCTGATATCTGCAAGATGCTTCACTCATTTCAAATTGCAAACAAAATTCCATTCCATTATCAGACTCACTTTGTTCCTCACATTGGTAAGGGACAGATTTTATTTTGCTATGACAAATTGGGCTGCAATGAATATATTCACACAAGTTTCTTTAGTATTTGTGTAAGTATTTATCATGAAGAAATCTTTAGGAATGGAATTATTGGATTCCAGGGTATATGCATTTATATACTTCTGCTAAATTTTGCCAGACTGGTCACTGAAGTAGTCATCTGTCTTACTCATAACAGAAAGCAGAAATATTATAAAGCTCTGTTTTACCCATATGGTTGTCCTTAAGTGGAGGGTCACTGCTAGGGCATAGAGCGGTACTTTATTCTCAGCTTCCTCCTTTACTGTTAACTTGAATTTTGGCAAAATTGTCCTTTAGATTTACTTTCTGAAAATAGCTTTTCTGGCATGAACTCAAGTCCAGTGTTTGGCTTCTACATCTTTCAAAACTCTTGCTCTAGTGGCATTTAAGTAAAAAAGAATTAACAATACTAGTTATAAATTTCCTGAACTTATGGCCTACTATTTTAAGCTACATTTCTAAAACTTTCTGGTCTCTAGAAAAAAAAGAATATATACATAGTATAATTTTTTAAATATATATTAAAAGTTACTGAAGAGCCTAGACAGTTTTTACTTTTACTGTTTCTTTCTATATCTTTAAAGCGGTTTTGATATTATAAAACAAAGTTTTAAAAATATGTATTTATCAATTCATTCTTAAAACAAAACTAAAAATTCTTTATATGCTAACAGGAATAGCATACTTTTCTGAAAAGAATTTAAACAAAGCTTTAAAAAGCACATGATTTTCATTTTCTGCATTTGCATTTAATGTCTGTCTTAATGTACTGTCTAGAGTTTCTTTCCCATATCTCCTTCCGAATGCAATTTTCTATGCTTTTTTTATGTTGAAATGCATGAAGGAAAACTCCGACTTCACCAAAGTGTAGCTGGGAAGGGTGGCAGCATGTTAGTAGTCTTTACCGGTAACTGTAGATATGCTCTTTGATGCTTTAGCAGAGCTCAACAACGGGTTAGCCCACTCATGCTTCTGTAGCGCGATCATACAGGAATGGGCTGGCGTAACAGGCTGAAGCCGTGACCCTAGGAAGGCCTGTGGCAGGGTAGGCCTCCCTGACATCTGTGAGCTTGGCTTTTGGAACATCCTTTCACCTGCAAAAGTGCTGTGTTAGTCTTTCAATGGCCACTTTTATTCACTTGCTTCCTGGATTATTTTTTTTTTAACACAAACCTAAGAAGGTTGTTTGTTTATGTGTTTGTTTGTGTTTAATGAGCTACAGATCTGGGGATGGACTCAGTGGTCAAGTCAAGTGCTTGCATGGGTGGGACACGCACAGGTTTCAACTCCAAGCACTGCAATACATAAAAGAGAAGAAAAGAAACGTACAAAAACTGAAGAAAAAAGACAAAATTAGCTCTATGGTCTAAACATGTAAAAGATGATTCCTTAAAGTAACCCAAAGATTTAAATAGAAATATTTGACTAAGCACCATTTAGTGAAGAACACTTTAGGCTAATCTATCATGAGGAAGATTAATAATGTGCAATGAATTATATTGTCCCTCTGATTATTGAAATGATGACAATTTCAGTGTGTATGTATTATAATTATTTCATGTACATGGGGTTCTTTGTAAAATAGGCCAATAACCTCTTACAAATATAACATGTTCTGAAATGCTCTTTTATTACAAAACCACATTTAATTTACATATTTCACTTAAAGTTCTTTTTGTTAAAGGATGTTAATCATCTAAAAAGGTATTAAATTTCCATAGCTGGAAAATGTGGCAAATGTAAAGAATATAAAACATAAATACAAGTACAGATTATTAAAAATCCTTGAAGGACACTTGTGCAGTTTAATTAAATGAAACTTGAATCAAAATGGCATAAAAAATACTGTACAATACTCAAAAATAGCATTTTCCCTTCTTTCCTAAATGAAGGAATTTATTTTAATACTGTCTTCTATTCCAACATAGTTTGTTCGATCTTGACTGATATTAAAGTGATTAAAAATAACTACTTCAGTTGTAAAAACAGAAAATACTTGTCTTCCCATATTACTGGATCCTGCATTCTTCCCATATTACTGGATCCTGCATAACCAGTGGGTAGGTATATAGACTGATTCCATGAACATGGTAAAAAATGTACTGGAAAGTTCTACTAGAGAGGATCAAATTCATTCATTTACCTATTTTTTAAACCTATGCAGAACATCCTTCAAAGCAAACCTATGTTACAGTAATAGTATTCTTTAGTAAGGATAGTACATTTAGAAGTAGGTTAGTACAGTTAGAATGAATTTCACAACATATCAGATTTATCACAAATATTTCTTTTTACTGAATACTGATTTTTATTTCACAGTGTCACTGTTAATGTAGGTCAACAAAAAAAGGCACACTTGTTAAACAGATCTCATACATGAGTGTATCTATCAGTGAGGATCCCAGCAAGAAATACATGGCATAGTCAAGCATGATGGTAGGAAACTATCTGTAAAGGGGATCCAAGGCTAAGATATGCAGTGAAGGAAGGTACAGCCATAAATGGTTAGTTGAAGAGATGCAGGTGTCACATCTAGCCCTGAGCAAGTGAGAAGGGAATGCAGGAGAAAACTGCAGCCAACTCACATCAGGAAGAGAGCCTGAAACTGATAGCAAAACCTCTCTCTCTTCCCAACCTACAAACTTCTACAAATGTCCCCGGTTGACTAAACATAAGACAGTAAGAGCAAAGCATGGTGGGGAATGCTTGTAATTCTAGTGTGCTGGAGGCCTGAGGCAGGAGGATTGTAAGTTCAAACCCAGCCCAGGCAATTTAGTCACTTAACAAGACCCTGTCTTAAAATTTAAAAAGATAAAATAAAAGGGGCTGAGAATGTAGATCAATGTGAAGGTCCTAGATTTACACGCTGGTATAACAAAAACAAAAACAGTAACAGAGCCTAAAAGTTATGTATTTGGGATGTCAGAAACATATTACAGATATTTTTGTCCTTAGAAATTCTCACTCCTCTGATTAAGGAGGAGGAACAGCAAGGAAGCCGTGCAGCCTCCCTGCGTGCTGGTGGAGGCCCTATTGGCTGAGAAGAGCCAGCAAGGAAGCCACCACTGCCTCCTGTCTCCCACCTCCCTACCCCCAAGCAACTGAAAATGATCCAGGATGAGATGGTGATGACAACTGAACTAAGGAAGCAGCCTGACATTTAAGCTGATTGACTTTGCAAGCCAGGGATTGGTAGCCTGAGCAACCAATTAGAGGTAAGATTATGCAGTACAGAAACAATTGCGGATTTCCTACTCTCTATCACTGTTTCATTTTGTTTCACTTGACTGTTCTTTTTTACTCCCTTTAAAATAAAAAGACTCTCACTCATCTGCTGTTTTGTCAATGCCTTTGTAAGGATATGCTGCATAAACAGGCAATGAAGACTCGCTTTGCCGTTAGATATATACTGTGAGATTTAACTATCAAGTGGCCCCTTGATTTTCTAGAAAAATGAAGACTAACTGGTGAAATGAATACTCCTAACCCTATCCACTTAAAAACAATCCAGGTTAGTTAAAGTATACAAAAAGACACAGAAAAAAATAACATCAGCAGAAAACAGTGGCAAAATTCAAATGGCTTTTATTTTCAAGCTCATTATAATGAAAACTAGGTCTTTTAATTATCTTTGACTTATTCAAAATTTATCATAATTTGGCTGAATAAGAATTGTTGGCTTTACTGATTTATTTGACCTAGAGAGACTTGTTCAGTAGTACTAAATATAGCTGTAGCCTAGGTCTTGCTATGGTTAGTTCTGACTAATTCATCTATAATCTATGTCAAAGTGTACTTAGCACCTGAGCTTAAATATATTCAGGGTGATTTTCATTTTAATTTTTCAGAACTTGACTTAAAATTAACAAGATTGTGTGTAATCCTTTATAAAATAAAAACATACAATTATTTTACTGTGTGATTGAAACAAGGAAAAACAAAATAAGCTATTTGATTTGAGGTTATGTAGATTAAAGTTAAGAGTATGTCCCTTAAATATAATCCTAAAATATCATTTATATTTAAAGATCTACTTAATACTTTTTCTTTAGTGGGAAATGTGATTTGGACCAATCATTCAGGAGAATAACTTGGTAATATTTATAAAATGCTTTAAAATATACATAAACATTGACTCACTATCTAATCTTCTAGGAATGTAGCTTAAGAGAATAATGAGTCTTTTACACCAAGGTTCACTCACAGAGTTGTTCATGAATGTAGGAAATGGATGAGAAGAAGTTTTCAATGAAACAATAGCCTAGAAGACCAGGGGTGTCACTCAATGACAGAGCGCATGCCTACAATCCCAAAGCCTGAGGTTCAACCCTCACACTGCAAGTAAAAAAATCAGGCAAGAGAATTTTCCAGGGTTGAATGTAAACTGGATTGGTTTAATTGAACAGAATTCTGAGCAAGATGAATAACAACTGCAGCACATTAACTTTTGATTGATTTCAATGTCTTCATAGATGAGAATCCAGAAGTTTCCAAAGAAAAGGTAGCAACTTGCCAAAGAATAAGAGAAAAATTAGGTTTATACTTCTCATTAGAAAACAACAAGTGTTGGGGATGGGGATTTAGCTCAGTGGTATAAGTGCCTGCCTGGCAAATGCAAGGTTATAAGTTCGATCCTCAAATTAAAAAGAAAGAAAGAAAGAAGAAAGAAAGAAAGAAAGAAAGAAAGAAAGAAAGAAAGAAAGAAAGAAAGAAAGAAAATACCATGTTTTAAATGGTGAGGAAATATAATTATCAACCCATAATTATAAAGAAAACTTAATTTTGAGTTAAATGTGAGCATGATGATCATAAGCAACCTCAGGCCTTTATTTTCTGACACCCAGAACCTTGAATAATACTACAGGGAGAAGGAATAGTTGAAAACCTTCGTTTAGACTGGAAATGAGCATCAAAGAATTCAGAAGTGTCTGAGTTTATCTTGAAATGATGAGATTAGGGCATGCTTTTTTGCCACCACGTACATTAGGAATTCAAGGCAAATGTTAAATTTAACTGTAAAAAGTTTATTTTTCTTTTTGTACCTCTTAAGTACTTGGCTTGTGAAATTCACAGCTATTCATATGACTATTTCTAAAGCAATTTTTTAATGTTAGGTATCCATCAGATGCTTTGTTATATCTCCTACATGTATAATCATATCAGCTTCTCATGAATTTGATAAGATTTAGGTATTATTACTTCCACTTTGGGTGTTGACAAACTAAATACATTAAGTAACTTTACCAGAGTCAAACATTTGGCTCATGGTAAATCAGGAAATGCAACAAGATTTTGTGACTCTCAAACCTAGGGTCGTAAATAATATTTTAAAACTTGACCAAGACCCAACTAATTGTTCTTCATAAATGATACACAGATTTTCCTTGACCTCCCACCAATCTATTTCTTGCTTTACTACTAATATTTTTTGTTGACAGAAATAATATTTTCAATACTGCAACTCTGGGACCTTCTTGGTATTCTCCTTTAAAATTTTCTCCCTCAAGCTACATGACTCATCTCTTCCAAATCTCTTTGCTGAAACTTAGAGGAGAAAAAGACCATTTTTAATTAGTCCTAGCAGTCACTGTCCTTTGCTGATAAGATTGTGATGAAAAGTACCTGTGCAGGGGGCGTTCAGCATTAGCTGAATCCTTACTGAAGGGCATCTACGTGACCACGCGATTTCAAAACATCCTGGAAAACTGATTGCAGGAACAATTTAAGTACTAGTGGAAGAATGATGGAAGGATATTTCAAGGAAAGAGAAGTATTGTTTTTTCTACTAATATGTAGCTCCAACTGTTCTTAAATTATACCTGACTTTTGTCTCAATAAACTTTTAATCTTTCATGAGACATAGATGATGACTAGATCACCTCTCTCCCTACTTTTACTCACCTTTCTGACCTCCAGCTATATCCACTGCATGACACAGGGGATGTGAAAATTCTGCGAGGCTCTTATTTAACCCAGAAGTATTTTAAACCTGAAGTTCATTGTTTATCTTAATGTACTCTGACTATCTCAGTACTCCGTTAAGTTATAGCTGATGGGCACTTATTCATTGTCCATTTTATCCATTTTAATTTAGCATATTTAATTTTTTCCTGCTTATAAACTAATAGTATAAACAAATGCAAATGTTTATATGTAACAAGAAAGGCAGAAGTTTTTATTGAATTGAATTTAATTCAATTAAACTTTCAAAGCACAAATACAAACATCTTGGATTTAATATCTTTTTTTATACCTCAGTTAAAGGAGACAGACAACATTGCAACATTTCCAACTTCTGTTTTCATTTACTTTTATATTTTCTGTAATATTAGAGTCACTGGATGAGAATCAGATTAGACTTTTTATTAGTGGGGCATGAATCATTTGATCCAAGGCACCTTACTGACAGCAAGAAATGTGTTGAGCTGTGTAATAGTTTTGCAATGTAATTAGAATCAAAACAACTCAATGTTGGCTTGACTATTGTGCAAGCTGAGAGGGAAAGAATGAAATTAAATATGAATGCAAAGTTTCTGGTTGAAAAAACATGGCAGGTAACAGTGTCATTTATTAAAATTATGTGTACTTGGAGAGTACTAGATTTAGGAGCGAAGAACCAGGGCTGGTCTAGTAGCCATTCAAAGGGCAATGCTGACAGATACAGAATCTGGAGCTGTGGTGCATCACTGTTTCCTGCCCCATGTCTACCGTGGCTTCCTGTTCTCACAGGACACTGCTGACCCTGCCAGTCATCTGTGTGCTGCAGGTACCAGAGATGTGGGGCATTTTATCATCTAGTGGATGGTGGATTATTCGTGCAGTTATATCTTCGCCTTATCAGGTTCGAAAGCAGCATTTTCATATACACACTGGTAAATCTGAATTACAAGAAGTTAGCCAAATTTAGTATCACACTTCCTGATCACTAGGCTCTTGCCTGGATGGAGGTTATTTTGCTATTTCTTTTTTTCCTCTTTGTGAATTATTTCAGTCTCATGCCAATAACAGCCTGGCCCAGCTGGATCTCTGTTCTGGGTGCTGTAAAGCAGAAATCAAGGTGCTAGCAGGACTGTGGTTCTTTCTGGAAATTCTGGTGACAGATTTCTATTTAAGATTCCTACTGTTGGGGCTGCTGTCAGAATTCAGTTCTACCCAGCTGTTGGACTGAAGTCTGTTTCCTTACTGACTGTCAGCTTGGAATTATTCTCAGTTTCTAGAAGCAAACTGACTGCTCAGTTTGTGGCCCCTTCCTATTTCAAGTCACCACAAAATCCTTCTTATGTTTCAGATCTTTCTGACATCTCCTTTGGGTTTACCTCAGCTCTGTTTGCGTCTTTTCCCTTTCCTGTACTCAGCTGGTGAAGATCTCCCACTAGTAAGATCTCACGTAATTAGATTGGGGTCACCTGGATAATTCAAAATGTTCTCCCTATTTTAAGAATTTATATATAATAACTTAAATTTCTGTACTATCTTCAAAATCTCTTCACAGAGATCAGACACATATTTAATTTTGTAACTAAGTGATATAAATGGGGGGAGAGATATTTATATTATTATTCAGTTCTTAATCTTTAAAAGGTCATTCTTTAGGTTGACCCTCCTTTAATAGATGAGTGCACCTCAGCATCCCCAAGTTAGCCAGTACCTGCAACTCCACAGAATTCATTTATCTTTTCATTTATTTACATATCAAATATATTTTGAGTCTTTATGTTTTCAGTATTAGAGATACAACTGTAAACAAGACAAAGGCATATATATTCAGGAAGCATGCATACTAAATACAGATATTGATAGATATTATTTTGATGTTTTAATGCATGTCCCCATTAAACAAATGTACTAGTACATAACATGCAAGATAGTACATAAACCATCATATGTATAATCAACATTAATCTATTACCCCCATGGATATCAAGTAAGCACATTAAACTATAGACATGCATAAACCATTAATACCTTAATCCATTAACCAATAAGACCAATATGACTATTCATTACCAAATCACCGTGATTCTGTCTTACGTAAGACATACATTCCATCGTTAGACAGGCACCATTAAGTCAAATCAATCCTCGTCCATACGACTATCCCTCACCCCTAATCAACCTCTTAATCTATCATCCTCCGTGAAACTAGCAACCCGACCCCTCTGCTCGCTCCTGGCCCATAACACGTGGGGGTTTCTAGGAATGATCTTTAAAAGGCATCTGGTTCTTACTTCAGGGCCATAAAACTTTATTTGCTCATTCGTTTCCCTTAAATAAGACATCTCGATGGACTAATGACTAGACTGGCCCATGATCAACATAACTGCGATTTTATCGTTTAATTTTCGGGGATGCTATGGCTCACCATCACCCTTGAAGGCGTGGTCTCATTCAGTTCAATTGTAGCTGGACTTATGAATGAAGTATCCTTACTCCACACGAAGAGATATCAGTGAGAATCCTTTTAATGCTTGAAGGACATAGTCTTTTGTGTACGTATGTGTGTATATACATACGTATGTGTGTGTGTACGTACGTATGTGTGTGTGTAAGTACGTGTGTATGTAGGTATACACATAGTGTACGTATGTGTGTGTATGTACATATGTGTGTGTACATACGTATGTGTGTGTGTGTGATCTATAGTAACAAGTATCTATTAACAACCCCCCTTATCCCCCATGAAAATGTTATTCACTCTACAGGCCTATACACCCACATAATGCTCACTAACTCTTGCCAAATCCCAAAAACAGGAATTAACTCACACCCAAACTAGCATGTTTAACACTTTCCCACTCCCTATTACATCAATCACGGTGTAAAACATTACATTCATAGAGTGTACCTAAACCCACTCTATGAAGCCATAATATTTTACGTATAAGTTCACGTAGCTTACGAATAAAGCAAGACACTGAAAATGCCTAGATGACTTTCCAACTCCATAAACAGTAGGTTTGGTCCTGGCCTTTTTATTAGTTGTTTGCAGGATTACATGTGAGAATCATCAGTCTGGTGAGAATGCCCTCTAAACCACATAAGGTTAAAAGGAGCAGGCATCAGGCACACTACAGAGTAGCCCGTAACACCTTGCTTCGCCACACCCCCACGGGAGACAGCAGTCATAAAAATTAAGCAATAAACGAAAGTTTGACTAAGTCATGCAAATACTAAGGGTTGGTAAATTTCGTGCCGGCCACCGTGGTCATACGATTAACCTGAACTAATAAACTTCCGGCATAAAAAATGTTGTAGAGACATAAAAAATAAGACTAAATTTTATCTAAGTTGTAAAAAACACCAGATAAAACAAATCAATAACGAAAGTAGTCTTAATATATCTGAACACATGAAAGCTATGGCTCAAACTGGGATTAGCTACCCCACTATGCTTAGCCATAAACATAAGAGTCCACACAAGAACTTTTGCCTGAGAACTACTAGCAATGGCTTAAAACTCAAAGGACTTGGCGGGGCTTTATACCCTCCTAGAGGAGCCTGTACTATAATCGATAAACCCCGATCTACCTCACCACATCTTGCTAATTCAGCCTATGTACCACTATCTTCAGCAAACCCAATTATGGTAATAAAGTAAGCATAAATACGTTACATAAAAACCTTAGGTCAAGGTGTAGCCAATGAGGTGGAAAGAAATGGGCTACATTTTCTTATCAAAGAACATAAACGTAAACCTTTATGAAATTTAAAGATAGAAGGAGGATTTAGTAGTAAATTAAGAATAGAGAACTTAATTGAACTAGGCCGTGAAGCATGTACACACTGATGGCCCATCACCCTCCTCAAATATCCAAAAAATTTAAAAATCAAAAATTAACAAATATGAGAGCAGACAAGTCGTAACAAGGTAAGCATACTGGAAAGTGTGCTTGGAAACAAAATGTAGCTTAAAATAAAGCATCCGGCCTATGCCTGGAAGATTTCAACCATCAATGACCACTTTGAACCTATTCTAGTCCGAAAAAAAATCAATAATCACAACTACCACACAAATCATAAAACAAAACATTTATACAAAAGTATAGGAGATAGAACCTTTTTTATGACACTATAGAGACAGTTCCTCAAAGGAATGATGAAAGATAAAAATAAACAGTAAAAAAAAGCATAGATTACCCCTACTACCTTTTGTGTAATGAGTTAACTAGAATTAATTTGGTAAAGTGAACTGAAGTCAACTACCCCGAAACCACACTAGCTACTTCTAAACAGCTAACAGAGCAAACTCGTCTATGTGGCAAAATAGTGAGAAGATTTTGAAGTAGAGGTGAAAAGCCAAAGAGTTTGGTGATAGCTGGTTATCCAAATAAGAATTTTAGTTCGGCTTTAAGTTTTCCCAAAGCACTACTAAATGTAATGAAAACTTAAAACTTAATTTAAAGAGGGACAGCTCTTTAAAACAAGGAAACAACCTTCAACAGTGGGTAAACAAATTAAACTACCATAGTTGGCTTGAAAGCAGCCATGAATTAAGAAAAGTTCAAGCTCAACAAGCCCTACAAAACCTACAATCCCTACAAAAACTAAATAAACCCCTGACTGACAATTGACTTAAATATATGGAAAAGATAATGTTAGTATCAGTAACAAGAAATATTTCTCCCCGCACAAGCTTAAATCAAACATACAATTGATTGTTAACAACCTAATAAGACGAGACTCCTCATTAGTATTCTTACTAAAGTCATTTGTTAACCCAACACAGGAGTGCTATCCAGGAAAGACAAAAAAAAAGCAAAAGGAACTCGGCAAACACTAATCCCGCCTGTTTCCCAAAAAACATCACCTCTAGCATAACCAGTATTAGAGGCACTGCCTGCCAGTGACAAATCAGTTTCAACAGCCGCGGTATCTTGACCGCGCAAAGGTAGCATAATCACTTGTTCTTTAATTAAGGACTAGTATGAATGGCTTAACGAGGATTTAATTGTCTCTTGCTTTAATGTCAGTGAAACTGACCTCCCTGTGAAGAGGCGGGGATAATTTAACAAGACGAGAAGACCCTATGGAGCTTTAATTTATTAATTTATCCTAACCACTTCAAGTCCACAAGGACACAAAATACACAAAACCTAAATTAATAATTTCGTTTGGGGTGACCTCGGAGAATAACAAAACCTCCGAATGATATTAACCTAGACACTATGAGTCAAAGTTTACAATCACCAATTGACCCAAAAAATCCTTTGATCAACGGACCAATTTACCCTAGGGATAACAGCGCAATACTGTTTTAGAGTCCATATGGACAGCAGGGTTTACCACCTCAATGCTGGATCAGGACATCCTAATGGTGCAGCCGCTATTGAGGGTTCGTTTGTTCAATGATTAACAGTCCTATGAGATCTGAGTTCAGACCGGAGCAACCCAGGTTTCCATCTGTTAAGGACTTCTCCTAGTACGAAAGGACAAGAGAAGTGGGGCCAATAAAAAAACTATGCCCCGATAATTAAAAAATGATATTATATTAATTTCATCATTATCCCAAATAAACCCCCAAAACAGGGGTTCCTTAAGGTGGCAGAGCCTGGTAATTGCATAAAACTTAAAACTTTACACTCAGAGGTTCAACTCCTCTCCTTAACATTCATGTTTATAGTCAACTTTTTCCTGTTAATTATCCCTATTCTCCTGGCCATAGCTTTCCTAACTCTTAACAGAACGAAAAATTCTTGGCTATTTACAATTACGTAAAGGACCAAACATTGTAGGCCCCTATGGAATTCTACAACCAATTGCAGATGCCCTTGAACTATTCATTAAAGAACCCCTACCCTTCCACCTCCTCAGTATTCCTTTTCACGTTAGCTCCTACCCTAGCCCTAACACTGGCTCTATCACTATGAATTCCCATCCCCATACCATACCCACTAATCAATATAAATCTAGGAGTTTCATCAAGCCTTGCTGTACATGCCGTTTTATAATCAGGCTGAGCATCCAACTCTAATTACGCCCTAATTGGGGCACTTCCAATTAGCTCAAACCATTTCCTATGAAGTTACCCCCAGCAATCATTTTCCTCTCCGTCCTACTCCTAAACGGGTCATTTTCATTAGTTAACCTGATAGAAACCCAAAAAAACACCTGACTATTCCCCCCCACATGGCCACTAGCAATAATTTGATTTATCTCAACTTTAGCAGAAACAAATCGAGCCTCATTCGATTTAACAGAAGGAGAATCAGAATTAGTATCAGGACTTAACGTAGAATATGCTGCAGGCCCTTTCGCCCTATTTTTCATAGCTGAGTATATAAATATCATTATAATAAATGCCCTCACAACCATTATTTTCTTAACACTATACCAACCACCACCTCACCCGAAATTTATACAACAAATTTCATATTAAAAACCCTTACCGTAACAGTCCTATTTCTATGAATCCGAGCTTCCTACTCCTAATTCTGATATGACCAACTCATATACTTGTTACGAAAAAATTTCCTCCCTCTAACATTAGCATTATGCATATGACACATTTCCCTACCAGTCTTATCAGCAGGAATCCCACCTCAAATGACCTAGAAATATGTCTGACAAAAGAGTTACTTTGATAGAGTAAATCATAGGGATTTAAATCACCTTATTTTTAGAATCTTAGGACTTGAACCTATTCCAAAGAATTCAAATATTTCCGTGCTACCATTACACTGCATTCTAACAGTAAGGTCAGCTAAATAAGCTATCCGGGCCCATACTCCGAAAATGTTGGTTTATATCCTTCCCATACTAATTAACCTCATAGCAGCAACTATTATTTATACTACTCTCATTGTAGGTACACTGATTACCCTACTTAGCTCACACTGACTACTCATGTGAATCGGCCTAGAAATAAGCATACTAGCAGTAATTCCTATCATAACAACCAAATCTAATCCTCAATCCACAGAAGCTGCAACGAAATACTTCTTAACCCAAGCATCAGCATCAATAATTTTATTTTTCTCTATTATTTTAACTATAACATACTCAGGTCAATGATCCATTTTCTAGTACCCAAATCAAGTAATCTCACTCATACTAACCCTATCCTTAATAATAAAATTAGGATTAGCATCCTTCCACTTCTGAGTGCCTGAAGTCTCTCAAGGCATTACACTAATATTAGGCCTTATCCTATTAACCTGACAAAAAATTGCCCCTCTTGATATCCTTTTCCAATCATCCTCCTTAATCAACCAGCCTCTAATTTTAACATGAGCTATTACATCTGTCCTACTAGGAGGATGAGGAGGACTTAACCAAACACAATTATGGAAAATCATAGCATACTCATCAATCGCCCACATAGGTTGAATAACAGCTATTCTAATCTACAATCTATCAATCACAATACTAAATTTTATTATTTATGTCCTCCTCACAATCTCCATATTCTCTATATTCCTCATATACAACAACACAACTACATCCACTCTAAGCCACACTTGAAATATCTCACCAATAATAAGCACTACCATAATAATTACCCTACTATCCCTAGGAGGCCTACCCCCTCTAACCGGATTTACCCCAAAATGACTGATTACCCAAGAAATAGTAAAAAACAATAACATCATTATACCCACTTTAATAGCCATCATATCACTACTTAACCTCTATTTTTACATATGATTAGTATATTCCACATCCTTAACCCTATTTCCCTCAAAAAGCAACATAAAAACCAAATGACACTTACAAAACATAAAGAAAACACCACTCCTACCTGCCATAGCCATCCTGTCCATCTTCCTCCTACTGCTTGCACCAATAGTTACCATTTCATACTAGAGGATTAGGTTAAGCAGACCAAGAGCCTTCAAAGCTCTGAGTAAATATTAAACTTTATTTATCCCCTGTATAAAGACTGCAAGTTTCCATCTCACATGAACTGAATGCAAATCAGACGCTTTATTTAAGCTAAGCCCTTACTAGATTGGTGGGCCCTAACCCCAGGAAACTTTAGTTAACAGCTAAATACCCTAATCAACTGGTTTCAATCTACCTCTTCCGCCCCAAAGGGCCGAAAGGGCAGGGCGGGAGAAGCCCCGGCAGAATTGAAGCTGCTCCTCTGAATTTGCAATTCAATACGAAAAATCACCTCAGGGCTAAGGGTAAAAAGAGGGCTAAACCTCTGTGTTTAGATTTACAGTCTAGTACCTACTCGGCCATTTTACCTTACCTATGTTTATTAATCGTTGATTATTCTCCACAAATCATAAAGACATCGGCACACTTTACCTTCTATTTGGTGCTTGAGCTGGAATCGTAGGAACTGCCCTTAGTTTATTAATTTGAGCAGAGCTGGGACAACCCGGAACATTACTGGGAGACGACCAAATCTATAATGTAATTGTTACTGCCCATGTTTTCGTAATAATTTTCTTTATAGTAATACCTATTATAATTGGTGGGTTTGGGAACTGATTAGTGCCATTAATAATCGGTGCTCCTGATACAGCTTTTCCTTGAATAAACAATATAAGCTTCTGACTCCTCCCCCCATCATTTCTTCTCTTGCTCTCATCTTCAATAGTTGAAGCTGGGGCGGGAACGGGATGAACTGTTTACCCCCCTCTAGCAGGCAACCTTGCACATGCTGAGAGCTTCAGTTGACTTAACTATCTTTTCCCTTCACCTAGCAGGAGTCTCCTCCATCTTAGGGGCAATCAATTTTATTACAACAGTCATTAATATAAAACCTCCTGCAATAACACGATACCAAACTCCTTTGTTTGTTTGATCCGTCTTAATTACCGCCCTGCTCCTACTCTTGTCTTTACCTGTTCTAGCCGCAGGCAACACAATACCACTTACAGATTGAAACTTAAATTCAGCTTTCTTCCATCCTGCTGGAGGAGGAGATCCCATCTTATATCAACACTTATTTTGATTCTTTGGACACCCTGAAGTTTACATTCTCATTTTACCAGGCTTTGGTATAATTTCACATATTGTTACATATTATTCTGGTAAAAAAGAACCTTTTGGTTATGTAGGCATAGTGTGAGCTATAATATCTATCGGATTCTTGGGTTTCATCGTACGAGCTCATCACATATTCACCACTGGTATAGATGTAGACACACGAGCATATTTTACCTCTGCTACAATAATTATTGCAATCCCCACAGGGGTAAAAGTATTTAGCTGATTAGCAACATTACACGGAGGGAACATTAAATGATTCCCGGCAATATTATGAGCCCTACGTTTTATCTTCCTATGTACTGTTGATGGCTTAACAGGAATCATGTTAGCAAATTCTTCATTACACATTGTCTTATGCGACACCTATTGCGTAGTTGCACATTTCCACTACGTCCTATCTATGGGGGCTGTGTTCACTATTATAGGGGGATTCGCTCATTGATTCCCACTATTCTCAGGCTACACCTTAAACTCTACCTGAGCAAAAATTCACTTTTTTGTAATATTTGTAGGAGTTAACCTAACCTTTTTTTCCCCAACATTTCTTAGGCCTTTCTGGTATGCCTCGACAATACTCTGATTATCCAGATGCATATACATTATGAAACACTGCTTCATCAATAGACTCTTTCATTTCCCTAACAGCCATAATAGTAATAATCTTCATAACCTGAGAAGCATTCACTTCAAAACGAGAAGTTATTGATATCGAATTAATACCTGTCAACTTAGAGTGACTCCAGGGCTGTCCTCCCCCATACCACACATTTGAGGAGCCTACATATATTAAGTCTTAGGGACAAGAAAGGAAGGAATTGAACCTCCTAAAGCTGGTTTCCAGCCAACCCCATGACCCCTATGACTTTCTCAAATAGAAAACTATTAGTAAAAATATTACATAACTTAAGTTATTGGTTAAAACCCTATATATCTTCTATGGCCTATCCCTATGAATTAGGTTTCCAAGATGCTGCCTCCCCTATTATAGAAGAATTACTACATCTTCACGATCACACATTAATAATTGTATTCCTAATTCGTATTCTAGTCTTGTACCTTATCTCTCTCATACTTTCAACAAAACTTACTCACACAAGTACTATAGATGCCCAAGAAATTGAAACCATTTGAAACATCCTACCTGCTATTATTCTTATTGCCATTGCTCTCTCTTCCCTTTGAATCTTGTATATAATAGGTGAAATTAATAACCCATCACTAACTGTTAAAACAATAGGACACCAATGATATTGAAGCTATGAATATACAGAATACAAAGAATTAAATTTCAACTCCTTTATAGTCCCTACAACTGACCTGAAACCTGGAGAACTCTGATTGCTTGAAGTAGATAATCGAGTTGTTCTCCCCATAGAAATACCTATTCGTATATTAATTTCATCTGAAGATGTGCTTCACTCATGGGCAGTACCATCCTTAGGTCTTAAAACATGAAATTCCAGGACACCTTAATCAGGCGACTCTAACATCATCACGACCAGGACTATATTACGGTCAATGTTCAGAAACCTGCGGCTCGAACCATAGCTTCATACCAATTGTTCTCGAAATAGTCCCACTAAAAGAGTTTGAAAATTGATCATCTTCAGTATTATAGCATTGTGAAGCTGCACTAGCATTAACCTTTTAAGTTACAGATCAGAGGAGCACTTCCTCCATAATGAAATGCCACAATTAGATACATCCACATGATTCATCATTATTCTATCAATAATTGTCTCCCTATTCTTAACTTTTCCAACTGAAAATTTCAGCTCACTTGTTTAATCCAGAACCCAAAGCAACCCACTCAGAAAATACAAAACATAAGTCACCTTGAGAAAACAAATGAACGAAAATCTATTTGCCTCTTTTATCACACCTACACTAATAGGAACGCCTATTGTAATTATTATCATTATGTTCCCAAACATCTTATTTCCTTCTCCTAATTGCCTAATTAACAACTGTCTAATTATGATTCAACAATGATTAATTAAACTAATTTTAAAATAAATAATAACCACATAATACCAAAGGACAAACCTGGTCATTAATATTAATTTCCCTTATTCTATTTATTGGTTCCACCAAACTTTTAGGCCTTTTACCCCATTCCTTTACTCCCACAACACACAATTATCTATAAATCTAGGTATAGCTATTCCACTATGAGCAGCAACAGTAGTCTTAGGTTTCCGACATAAAACCAAATCATCACTGGCACACTTCCTTCCCCAAGGAACACCAATTCTGCTTGTTCCCATACTAGGAGTAATTGAGACAATCAGCCTATTTATTCAACCAGTAGTCCTAGCAGTTCGACTGACTGCTAACATTACTGCTGGCCATCTACTTATACATCTAATTGGAGGGGCTACACTAGCACTAACCCCTATTAGCCCTTCTACAGCTCTAATTACATTTATCATCCTACTATTTTTAACAGCTCTAGAATTCACCACAGCAATAATTCAAGCTTATGTATTCACTTTATTAGTCAGCTTATATCTACACAATAACGTCTAATGACCCACCAAACACACGCCTATCACATAGTAAATCCCAGGCCTTGACCATTTACAGGAGCACTATCTGCCCTCTTATTGACTTCAGGTTTAATTATATGATTCCAGTTTAACTCCAAAACATTATTAACACTAAGCTTCCTAACCAATGCTTTGACTATATATCGATGATGGGACACTGTATGAGAAGGAACATACCAAGGCCATCATATAACAATTGTACAAAAGGGATTACGATATGGAATAGTTCTATTTATTATTTCTGAAGTATTCTTTTCCTCAGGATTCTTCTGAGCATTTTACCACTCCAATCTAGCCCTTACCCCAGAACTCGGAGGATTCTGACCCCTTGCAGGCATTAAACCCCTTAACCTTATAAAGTACCCCTCTTAAATACATCTGTTCTTCTAGCATCAGGTGTATCAATTACCTGATCACACCACAGCTTAATAGAAGGTAATCGAATACAAATAATTCAAGCCCTGGTCATCACAATTATGCTAGGCATCTATTTTACCTTACTTCAAGCTTCAGAGCATTACGAAGCATCATTCTCTATCTCAGATGGAGTTTACGGATCTACCTTCTTTGTTGCTACAGGATTTCATGGCCAACATGTAATTGTTGGATCTACATTCCTAGTTGTCTGTCTAATCCATCAACTATACTATTACTTCACATCAAAGCATCACTTTGGCTTTGAAGCAGCTGCCTGATACTGACACTTCGTAGATGTAGTATGACTGTTTCTCTACGTCTCCATTTACTGGTGAGGCTTTCTTAGTATAACTTAGTATGGCTGACTTCCAATCAGTAGGCCTCAGAACATACCTAAGAGAAAGCAATAAACATTACACTTTCCTTACTAACTAACTACCTTTAACTTTCCTATTAATCACAATTGCATTCTGACTCCCTCAAATAAATGCTTATACAGAAAAAGTCAGTCCCTACGAATGCAGATTTGACCCAACAGAATCTGCACGCCTACCATTTTCAATGAAATTTTTTCTAATTGCTATTACCTTCCTCCTATTTGATTTAGAAATTGCTCTTCTACTCCCCCTACCATGAGCATCCCAAATTAATAATCTTAATCTTATATTGTTAGTATCTCTATACTAATTCTAATTCTAACATTAGGACTAGCTTATGAATGAAATGAGTTGAATATGGTAATTAGTTTAACTATTAAAACAAATGATTTAGACTCATTAAACTATGTTAAATACGTAATTACCTAAATGTCATCAAATCCACTTTATTATTGCTTACATTGTATCATTTTAGGTACAATAATGTATCAGTCCCACACGATGTCCACCCTATTATGCCTAGAAGGTATGATATTATCAACTTTTATCTTTGGAGCTCTAATTATACTTAACTCTTACTACTCATGTCTTTCGCCATCTCTATTATTATATTAGTATTTGCTGCTTGCGAAGCAGCCGTCGGCTTAGCCCTGCTAGTCATAATTTCAAATACTTACGGAATTGATTACGTACAAAATTTAAACCTACTATAATGTTAAAAATTATTATTCCAACAATCATACTTATCCCTGCTACCTGACTATCCAACAAGTCAACAATATGAATTAACACATTACACAGTCTACTAATCGCATTAATCAGCTTAACAGTTGTAAACAAACTCTACCTCATTGGACAAAACTACTCATTAAATTTTTCCTCCGATTTCCTCTTCCCCATTACTAATCCTAACAACATGACTAATCCCCCTTACAATTATTGCTAGTCAACATCACTTAAACAATGAAACAGAGACACGGAAAAAAATATACATTACCCTTTTAGTTCTCCTTCAAAATTTCCTAGCTATAACATTTTCAGCTACAGAAAAAATAATATTTTATATCTTATCTGAAGCAACCTTAATCCTCACTCTAATTATCATTACTCAATGAGGTAACCAAACAACAAATAAAAGCAGGCCTATACTTCCTATTTTACGCACTAGTGGGTTCCCTCCCATTACTAGTCACCCTAGTATATCTACAAAACATTCTAGATTCACTAAATTTCCTCTTATTTAGTTACAATATATTATCACTCACAACCTGATCCAGTAACATAACATGACTAGCATATATGATAGCCTTTATAGTAAAAATATCACTTTACGGCCTTCACCTATGACTCCAAAAGCTCATGTAGAAGCCCCAGTTGCAGGTTCAATAGTACTAGCAGCAATTCTGCTAAAACTAGGAGGATATGGAATAACACGAATCCTACAACTCCTAGACCCTTTAACAAATTATATGGCGTATCCCTTTATACTATTATCCTTATGAGGTATAATTATAACTAGCTCCATCTGCTTACGCCAAACAGACTTAAAATCTCTAATTGCCTACTCTTCTGTCAGCCACATAGCACTAGTCATTGTAGCCATTATAATTCAAACTCTTTAAGCTTCATAGGAGCAACAGCCTTAATAATCACCCATGGTTTAACTTCCTCTTTATTATTCTGCCTAGCAAACTAACTATGAGCGCATCCATAACCGAACCATAATTTTATCCTGAGGGCTCCAAACCATTCTTCCATTAATAATAGTTTGATGACTACTATCAAGCTTAACCAACTTAGCCCTTCCCCCAACAATCAACCTGATTGGAGAACTATATATTATTCTCTCGACTTTCTCTGATGTAATCTGACAATTATCTTCACCCACCTAAATATACTAATTACAGCCCTATACACACTATTTATATTAATTACAACACAATGAGGAAAAGTACCGTATCACATTACAAATCTCACCCCATCATTCACTCGAGAAAATTCCCTAATAACTCTCCACATTCTTCCTCTAATCTTACTAATTCTAAATCCTAGATTCATCCTAGGTAATCTATACTGTAACTATAGTTTAATAAAAGCATTAGATTGTGAATCTAACATTAGAAGATAAAACCTTCTTATTTACCTTAGAGAAAGTAAGCTGGAACTGCTAATTCCACACACCATACTTAAAGGTATGGCTTTCTTAACTTTTATAGGATAGAAGTATTCCATTGGTCTTAGGAACCAAAAAATTAGTGCAACTCCAAATAAAAGTAACTAACCTATTTATCTCATCTTTTATCCTAACATTAACCACTGGTCTTTGGAAATTGAGAAACTTCCTAAGCAAATACCAGAAAGTTCTAGTTTTGTTTTTAGAGTATTAGTTGTAACAGAGTCAAATCATGTGCTGGTGATTCTTGCTTCTAGCTTCCCTTGGTCATTCTCTCACCAGGAAGAGCAGGAAGGAAAATCCTCTTTTGCACAGCCCTATTTTTCATTACACCTAAAAGCTACAGTATGGAGTTTACCCATTTTCAGCATAGTAGTGGATATAAGATTCTATATAATCAGTTTGGAGATTTCTCAAAAAAGCTGGGATTGGAAGTCCCATTTGACACAGCCATTCCACTTCTGGGCATATTCCCAGAAGAACTGAAAACATCATACCACAGTGATATAGATGCACCCATGTTTGTAGCAGCACAATTTGTAATAGCCAGACCTTGGAAACAACCTAAGTGCCCATCAACTGAGGAATGGATAAAAAAGATGTGGTATTTTCATACAATGGCATACTACTCAGCTATAAAGAATGATCCCATTGAGATATTTATAAATAAATGGATGCAACTTGAGACCATACTTATAAGTGAAATAAACCAAATTCACATGTATAAATACCATATAGTCTTCCTAGTGTAAGAAATGGTAAGAGTACATAAGATTTTATTATATTGCTTTGAAGTCTTATATTTTCATTCATTGGTTGGAATGGTTTTATTCTGTTTTGTGTGACCTTATTATGGGTGATGGTATGAACAGCTACATGGAAGAAAACAAGACATTATGGCAGCCATTGCTGATTTAATATCATCTTTCTTTGAAGTCCTATCATGCTTTTGTTCTTCTGTTTCCATTGGTTCTATCATTGTATCTTATTGGATTTTAATATGTATGATGGTATAAACAAATTTTTTATGGAAAATGAGATATTATAGTAGCTATTGTTCATTTTCTATTATTTGGTTTTGAAGTCCTGTGATGCTTTCATTCTCTTGAATGGTTTTATACTATTTTTTTGTTTGATATTATTGTGCGTGAAGTTATGCTCAACTATTTCAAAGAAAAGAGACATTACAGTAGCTTCTGTTAATATCCAGTTGTCTTGTTGTGAAGTGCTGTGTTGCTTGCATTGTTTTGTTCTGATTTGCTTTGTTCTGTTCTCTTTTGTTTTATTCTCTTTAAAATAAAAAAAAATTATATACTCCAAAGAAACTTGGCTCCACAGATAGCTAATAAGCACCTGAGAGATTTTCTATTCCAATAGCATGAAAAGCCTCAAAGAAATAAAAGTTGGTTTGGAATGGAATTATTAGACTGTTGAATGATACAGAGCCTACAGAAACCCATGAAAGAATCCAACTTTTTAAAGAGGTAATGGCTAATTGAAGTGGAGTAAGTAAAGATAAATTTTTACTCCAAGTTGCTTTGTTGTGACATCCTTGCTTTGTGTCTGTTACAATTTCTTGTAGTGGATCTTCTTATTTTATCCATTTGACTCCCAGCTGTTGTTCTTCTGTGTACCAAAGATTCTATATGCATCTTAAAAGACTGACATCTCAATGAAAAAGTGTATTATCCTGTCTTAAAAACACAGTGGTTAAGAACAAAGAAAGACTCTATACACAACCTCAATAGGATGACTGGTCTTCATCATTTATTTCATTAAGGACCTTATTCTTCTGTGTTTCTTGAAATCACTCACCCTACACATAAGGGTTGCATCAACAGGAACCAAATACACCAAGAGAAGGGATTGATTTGTGTGACTTATGTTGATTGGAGAATTTTGTCTTGTTGACCTTAGTACCACAAATACAAGGCATTTTTAAATTACAATAAAGAAGAAGGGGAGATTGAGGAATATATGCAGAAGGAGAAGCATTGTGCTTTACTAATGAATGGCTAGCATAGCTTTGCTGACAATCTAAAGGGAAGGGCTTAGCAGATTTCCAGTTTTACCAGTTCTAATTATCAATTGAAAGCGTGAGCTGCTGACAACATGCTATAGAGAAATCCCAGAGAACTTTCTCAAAAATCATTTAAAGTACCAACATATGATAAAGGCAACTGTCAACTCTTTTCATCAAGCATATATTCACTCTTTACTACTATCTTGAAATGTCTTAAAGATAATCCTTAGCTTTGTAAATATACTTTGAAATTCTTTATTTTATAAATTTATTGTACTAATATCTTACAGATGTATTAAAAAATCATCACACCAATTTAGTGGCAGCATATGTATTGAAAAATAAGAAATTAATGCCTGATGACAGGTGGCTCAGTTCTAGACAATCGTATCAACTTGGTCACGCCTTTCGTATTTCTTTATAAAACAGTCAAACTCTCCAGAAATGCCACTGACATTTGAATTTAGATAAATACAGTTAACACTTGATGGTGGACCTACATGTACATTTGTGGTATAATCAAATTTAAATATATTTGTTTTATTTTTAAGTGAGCAGGAGAGAGGTATGACATTTTATGCCATAAATCATCAACAGATTATATAATTATCAGTTGGATTTATCTTTCTATTCCCACCCCATAACACTGATTTTCAATAATTCATACACTATTGATTCATAATCCAAGTTCAAGGAAAGGCCTGCCTCCTCCAATTGATACAAAACTGAGTCGGAACACACACAGACAAACACACACACAAAGAATTATGTACTTGTACCTTATTTTTTATTACTACAAATCAATAAAAATAAGTGAAATAGGGCAAATGTGAAAGACAAATATGCCATGATCTTGAATATATGTAGAATATAAAAAATGATGAATTCATAAAGTAGGATGAGACAGTCAAATTTGATTGCCTACTTGACTGTCTTGAGAGCTGCCCAGGGGATTGGTGGCACACACTGCTGCCTGAGTCGTAGAGCACCGTACCTGGTCTTTCCCCACTTTCTCTCTCACAGTCCCCCACTCTGATTCTTGGCTAGCTTGAGAAAGCAGCTTTCCCCCACCATCCCCTTCACTGTCCTATTCTTGCCTTGCGGCCTGCTGACCATGGAGTGAATTTTCAGAAAACATTAAATTAAGCTAAATTAAGTTGTGAGTGTCTGGCATTGTGTTCAAACAAGAAACAGGACTAATACAAAATGAAAATAGTACTGGAGAAGTTTCCAAACCCAAAGACTGCAACTGATTTTCAGGAGGACTTTGGAAAGATCTGTAGATGCTGGGTAGAGAATCTTTCAAAAGCTATAAGCAGAAATTGATGGGCAATTCTGGCCAGAACTCAGAAGACCAGAATGCAGACAGGTGAGGAAGCTTCCATTGCGAAGAAAGGCTTAATTGGAAGTTGGACCAGAGGCCATGTGTGGTACACTCTGAATCTTTGAGAGACAGCAATTAAGGGCAAGAAACAAACTGCTTTGGTGGAGGAAACTCAAAAGCAGTCTAGTGCTCAGTCTGTGCTATGTGTACATCTGATTGCTTTTAGCCAGATTTACAGTAGAATTAGAGGTAAAACGAAGAACAAAAAATTGAAGAAATTAAATTTTGGCAAAATTAAATTTGGGCCAGGCCACTCTCCCTCTGAAAGCAGATGTTGATGTCACCTTTCTGAAGTGGGTTTTATAGGCATTCAGAATGTTGTGGGGCAGGAACCAGAGATGGGGTCTTATGCCATAAATCCAGCACTCTTGGTAACTGAGACAGAAAGATTGCAAGTTGTAGTTCAGCCTAGGCAACTTAGTGATTTAGAGAGACCCTGACTCAATTTTTTTAAAAAGAACAGCTGGGGATGTCACTTAGTGTGAAGGTGCTGAGTTCAATCTACAGCATGTCCCCTACACACACACACACACACACACACACACACGTGCGTGCACACACACATGCACACACTCATACATGCACACACATGCACAGGCAAAAGCATTCACCCAGATTTCAACAGAAGGCCCAAGAAGTCAAATAAAGAGCTCTTGAGAGGGAATGGGTAAAGTTGAGGCAATAAACACAAAGGTTTGATAGAAACTCCAAGAAATAGAAAAGGCCAGGAATACGGAGAATCTGTCAAAGAAAGTTGGAGGACAAGAGTAGAACCTCTCTGGCTACATGGATTACAACTAGCAAATCCACACAGGTGGGGCTGCCCAGCACTTTGGAACCCTTACTACCATGTGTCCCAATGTCAGATATGGAGTTACAAGACTTAATATTGACACTGCTGGGTCTTGGCCTTGCTTTGGTCCAATTCTTTTCTATCCTCCTATTCTTCCTTTTGGAAATGGAAATCTTTATCCTGCACCATTGTACTTTGGTATAATATAACCTCTTTTTTTATTTTTACAGAAGCTCACAGTCAAGTTTTGTCTGTGAGCCAGAAGATACATGGACTTTGAGAAATGCTGAATTTGTTGAGAGTTTAGGAAAGGGTTTGTTGCATTTTTGGTTATACATAAGATATATCATGTTAGGTGGAATATAATATCATGTTTATTTGGGATTTAAGTGTGTTTTAATGAGATGTGTTTCAGTGTCAAGTTGCCAGTGGGTAGAATATGACTGTTAACTTGATTGTGTTGATTTGATTAGTTCATGAGTGACCCAGGGGATTGGAGGAACACATTTCTGGGTTTGTCTGGATACCTCCTGGAGGTATAACCTTGATTAGTATGTCTAGGGCTTTAACTTTTCCTCTGTGGTACTGTGTTATGGATTAAAAATACTGATGCTCAACTTAACACCAGCTGAATTAAATCAGCATGGCACTGAGCGTAGATGTTCCACCTGAAGAAAGTTGCCAGTATACATAGAGACATGGAGAAGACAAATGAGGCACTGTGGGATTCTCTAAGTGTTGCTGTTTGAGCTGTTGGTTCTTCTGGAAGAGCTTGTCATGACTAGCTTCCCCAGTTCGACCATTGTCATCGGAGGGGCTCGGGACTTTGCTGGTGAGAGTGGCTGTGGTTCACTTTGGGGGGGCTCTGGTCCTTACATTGAGCATCACTTCCTGACTCCAGAGGGGAAAATATGTGCTGTTTAATCTCCAGGAGAAACTCATCATGCTGGCTTTCTGGCATGTGCTCGACTGTTCTTATCGTCAGAGGAACTCAGGACCTCTGTGTGGCTGCGGATGGCTGTGGTGCTTTTCAGGACAGCCCTGGTTCTTATTTTGAGTGTGACTTCTTGGCGCCAATGTAGAACTCTCAGCCTACCAGCACAGCTCCTTCATCTTGCTGTCATAGATTTCCTAGCTTCCGCCGCTGACCTTTGGGCCTTCCCTGCTTGGATCTGTAAAACAGACTGGTGTGAGCCCTTCTTGTGAGTCATAGACCTCCAGTTGGACTCGTAGGAGGCATTGTCATGGGCTCTAGGTTTTCATTCAGTGTCATGCAGGACATTGCTGTGGGATCCAGGCTCTTGGCTAAATATTCTGAGTCTTTAGTGTTTATAAATTGTGTCTTGATTCTAATTGTTCTCCTCACAACCCCTGACTACAGCATACTGCTTCCCTACTCTGCTTCATAGCTGCCATGAACTAAGAAGATTTGCTTAATCATACACATCTACCATGATATTTCTGCCTTGGAGTCAGCTAACCGTGGACTGGATCCTTAAAACTGAGCTAAATGGAAACTCTCCTCCTTTAAATTGTGTGTGGCAGGTATTGTGTCCCAAAATTGGAAAGCTGACTAATATAAGCATGGAATGTCAGCTTAAGGGCTGAGGATGGGAGAATCATGGAGATGTTGCTTAGAGGGTGAAAAGTTTCAGTATACAGAATGCATATGCTTTGGGGCTGTATTGTACTGAAGAGAATGAGGACCATAGTTGATAAGAACATACTTAGTGTACTTGAGAATTGTTAGGAGTAAATAAATCTTCAGTGTTCTTACTAAGCAAATAAAAAGGATGACTATGTGGAGTAATACATATGTTAACCAATTTATTTTGGTAATATCTGTATCTGTATCTATATCTATTCATGAACATGGAAAATAGAAATAGGTTCAGAATGTTCAGTAGATGCAACTCTGTCAGAATGAAGGTCATCCCATCCCCTGGGGATTTACATACACTAAATTATAGTGGCCTCATCACTGATCAGGGAAACAGAAAGAAATGAAAACAGAGCAGGAAAAAAAAGCTTTCTCATTTGATGTTTTATTTTGCTTTGTTTACTTTGTCTCTTTCCAATACTGGCAGCTCCCTTAGCACTAGCAACAGTTACATGACTCTTCTTAAGAAGACAGAAGGGAGACTCTGAAACTGTAAGAGTTCACTTTAATACCTGCACTTGTGATAAAATATCTATAGGCACATCACCCACAGAGTGGAACTCAGTCACCAGCTTTATTCTCATGCAGAAGAGAATGACATTTTCAACCTCTCTCTCCTTGTTCTTGCCAAAAGCACAAATACTTCAGGATATAAATATCTACCTGGTCATGTTTATTAAGCCACTAGGAAGGATTTTACCCCAAAATCCAGGCAAGAAGCATTATACAATCTCACAGCTTTGCATATGGTTGCATATGCAAGATAATAAATAAATTTTTACAGTAACCAAAACCACATTAGAATTATGTCTTTACCTTGTATTTTTGACTTCTGCCTCTATATAACACCTTATACATGTTCACTAAGGTAAACAAACAAAATGTTCTTCACTGTACCAGGATAAGCCCTACTAGGGAAAACACATGCAAGTCATGGACAGACATCCAAGATATGACCTGAGAATCAGTAAAGCTAAAGTCTATGCAAAATGCTAAGGGAATAATGGAGAAGTGTTTGATACTTAGAAGTGGGAGGGGCAGGTAAAGGTTTGAATGGCGGCAGGTCAAGCTATTCTTACTGGATAGACTCATACAATTCAAAAGGTTAGAAAGAAGGCATTCCCAATTTTGGATCGGGGGCAGAAAACATGCAGAATTCTAAGGACACTTTCTTTATAGAGAAATCACATGTGTGTTGATGTGGCAAGTTCCGTATGTCAGCTTAGCGAGTAAATACATATTTGGTCAAACAACTCTAAATGTTTCTATGAAGCTACATTTTAGTTAGGATGAAATTTTACTTGTTTAATTTTTTAAAAGACAATAAAACAAAACAATACAAAATAAAGGGAATGATATTGGATTTCAAAACAAGATAGTAGGAAACCAACAATAGTTACTATGTTGCACATTATTATCCTCTAAATAGTTGCTCAGACTACTAAACTTAGGCATATAAAGTTAATCAAATAATACAAGCACTAAGTTGTTTCTTTACTTTAGCTGCTATTGTTTTGGAAATTTCAGGTGTGTGGTTTCTAATTTCTTTTATATCTGTGTCTCCTGGTCTTGTTCTGGGTGAGATATAGTCATGCAAAATTAATTAAACAATATAGCACTAAGTGCTCTCTTCAGTTGCTATCATTTCAGAGATTTTAGATGTGTAACTTCTAATTTATTCTGTGTCTATGTAGCCTGGACTTGCTCTGGGGGAGCTAGAGGTCTGAGATTGTGTTTTACTCCTTCATCTCAACATTTTCCTGTGTTCCTCTGAATCAGCAGATTGCTGCATTCCAGGTGTTTCCTGTACTGGCTGCCTGTCCCACAGTGCAGGGGATTGGGGCAGGCACCTGGGTTCCTCTGGTCTGAAGTTTCCAGGGTGGTGGACAGGCATGGGGTGGCCACTTACCCATGCTCCCTCAAGGGCAGCAGGGGCTTTGGATGTGGCTTTTTCTCCTCTGGGCCCTTAGCAGTGTGTTTGCTAGGGTGCATCCACCAATGATGGCAGCTGGGAGCAATGAACTTTTAAATCAGTAGACTTTTTAGCAATACAATTTTCCCTTAGTATTGTCAATAGGTCTCATGCAATCAGTTGAAAACACTAAGATGGAAAAAAAAAAAAAAAGACAAAGCAACTCCTAAAAAGGAGAGTTAGCATTTGAACTTTGAAAGCTTTGCATCCTCCAGTAACATACCTTGTACATTATAGTCATTAATGTTAGACTATCAGTGAAATTTAGAGATTGCAAATTGTACTAAGGACAACTATAAAATTCTTAACAGTTCTTAACTGCTAATCCTGATATTGGGATCCAAATGTTTGCAACTGCATTGTCCCAATTTACCTAATAGCAATATAGCATTTTGAAATCATCTAAATTTTTCTCAAGAGCTTAAAACCACATAGAATCTGCTTCAGTGAATCCTATTCTCCCTGTTCTCTACTTCTCTTCTGTCCAACTTTCTAATTTCCAAATTCCTGCTCCAAAGCCCACTTAAAAAGAATCCAACCTTACTGCTGCTCACCTTGAAAAGGCTCATAATGGGTGCCAAGGCTACTCCACCCTCCTAAAAATAATGGAAGAACCTTCCCTCAATTTATTCCTACTCTTTCCAAATTGTCTTCTTTAAAAACATTTGTCAGCTTCTGCCTCTATTTCTATCTGCAAGATTCCCAACACCATTCTTAGACTGTCTGGAGTCATTCATGCAAGGAGGGCAGGTTCTGGAGTCTTCCTACTTCTGTGCTCTGTTCCTTGTGTCTAACCCTCACGGCCAAAATGCTCCTGTCTTGATATGATCCAAGTGCACATACTGTCATAAAGAATCTGACTCCATTTTTGGTGCTGTGACAACTCATCACCCTCTCCTCCTTTCCACCCTACATAGAAAAGATCTGGGAGCTCCCTCTTGTCATGCTGATGGATAATCTAAATCTTGCACCAAAATTCCACAGCCCACCATTGAAAGCTCATGCAGGTTTTCTTAATCTCTTGAGACATTTGGGGACATTTTTGGAAGCTCCTCCTGAGAAAACCTCACTATGTGAGAAACAAATTTTCATGCCCTCTCAACACATGTGTGATGTCATCAGTCCTGACATCCTATTCAAATTTTGGGTAGGAATTCATGCACCTTCACAAGGTGGCTGCTGCATAGTGTGAGTGTGCATGTGTGTGCGTGTGTATGTGTGTGCAGGTTTGTGTAAAGATGTTTGTAACTGGCTCAATGTAATGCTACCGTGGGGGCAGAAAATGATAGAGCTAGAAGAATATAAAATAATTAATTAATAAACTAATCTAATCATTTTAACTTTATTTCAATTTCTCTTCTTATAAAAGTAAACAAACATAGCTTCAAATCTTTAGGTAAAGCTTTTGATGGAAAAAGTCCACTCACTTCAGTTCCCAATATCTACTTCATAATACTCAATAAACTTGAATCCCAGCTTTTTCCTCTGTAATGCACATCTTTATTTTTAAATAATTTGCTTTTAGACTTATATGTTACTATTTTTAGTATAAATGTTGACTTAGATTTCTACTAGGGACTAAGTTTCAAAAAAAAAAAAAAGAAATTTAATTTACTCAAGATTCCATAGCAACCTAGTGTTAGAGACAGACACAATCCAGTCTGAGCTACAACAAAGGTCTTCATTTTTTCAAAAAGCATGAAAAATCTAAACCCTTGGCTGGTTGAATTGTTGACTGTTGTGAATAACAGGTCTGTATTTATAAATATGTTAGACTGTAGATGATTAGATAATACTTAATATTTACTTTGCTTAATGTGTCAATTATTTTATGAAATGTTAATTTGTCCTTAAATACCTGGTATTTTTTCAAATTAATATTTACTTTGCTTAATGTGTCAATTATTTTATGAAATGTTAATTTGTCCTTAAATACCTGGTATTTTTTCAAAAATTAAGTTGGAGGGCTAGGGATTTAGCTCAGCAGCAAAGGCGCTTGTTTTGCAAGCAGGTGGTCGTGAGTTCAATCCCTGGTACCGATTAAAAAAAAAAAAAAGAATTAAGTTGGAAAAAAGATAAAGGGCTTTCCAAACCAATGAAAAATGGTTCCTATTTCATTAGTCACAGAATCTTGATAAAGTGTGTCATGCACAGGATTCTATCATGAGTCAAAAAATGGAAAGAAACATTTTGCGATTTCTTTAGAAACCAATGCAGCTCCTGTGGCCATGCACAAAAACAATCTGTGCTTGGTATAAACATATCAACAGCGCAGGAGAAGAACTTCTGCTTAATATTTTTTTTTTATTAAACAGTAGAATCATCTCATGAGGTAAAGTAAAAGCTATGTGACATCTTTCAAAATCCAAACTGAAAGTTTGTTTCCTTAACTGCTAAAGCACAGTTTACAAGTATAATTCTGAGATTCCCTTGTATCTAAGAGTCTCAGTAGACTGCAAGCAGATACATATTCCAATTTCTGAGAAAATCCATGTTTTTCTTGAAAGACAACATCCCATCTCTCTTGTCTCTGGTGTTGATTTCCTGAAGCGCAAATTCAACCATAGGAAGAGATGTTGTATAGTTATTTTGGCATGCCTGGGATATCTATCCTTAGATTTTTTTTTCTTTTAGGAGATACACAATAACATTTTACCACTATTATTGGAGTTTTATTTGTAACAGTGTAGCTATAAAAAGTGGGACTTCTGGCATCAAACATTCTCTGTTCAAATACTGATCTGTAATTTACTAGCTATGTGATCTTTAGCATGTGTGTGATCTTTATCAAGTGATTCACACTCTCATTTTATTAGTTTTTCTGAATTGAAAAGTGGAAATAAAGTGATGATCTTATGAGGTAATAGTGCATATGTTTACAAACTGTAAAATGTTAATTTTAGACTATGAAAGTTGATGTCATACCAATACTCTTGCTAAGAACAACTACAAGAAACTGGACAATATTAACTTAAAACCTGTTAGGATGTGTGAGAAAAGAACAGAGTCATAAGGATCTAATTACTCAACATTCCAAAGAAAGTCACAGGTGAAAAAGACTTTCTGCATGGCTGAACAACTTATTTGGAGCTGTGACAACTGCACTGGAATATTGAGGTCAGCGTTAGCAAGCAGGGACACCAACACAGCATGGATTCTCATGGAAAGATAATTCCCAGAAAAATGAGTACCTAAAGGACTTCCCCTGAATTATTAGAAGATGTCCTACAATATGCATGTAAGAAAAATGAATAATTATACAAGACATTCTGAGGAAAGCATTAGAAAATAGATGTTACTTACTGATTACCTAAGCAGAGCCTTAAGTGTTATCATACTAGGAAAACAAATGAGAGATTAGAGCCAATGAAGAGGAGCTCAAGATGTTAACAGTGACTTCCAGTGACCCGAATTCAAGACAATAGAAAACCTGGAGCTCAACAAGGCCCAGATAGTTTGTTATGATTTAGATATAAAACATCCCCCTATGTCTCCTTTATGAGGCTTTTGGAAGGTGATTAGATCACAGAGGGAAGCATGTCACTCATCTGAATACATTAGTGGATTAATCCGCTGCTGAGTTCATAGTTGAATGTGCCATTAGGAGAATGGCCACATCCCAGATAGAATGAGGCACTGGCAATGTGACTGGTCAGGTGTATCCTTTGCCTCTAAGTCTTGGCTACCACGGAGTAAAACACTTTCTTTCACTGTGCTCTTCTACCATGCTATTTTGACCCCAGTGCAAGCTGACCATTGACTGAAACCATGAGCCTAAATAAATTTCTCCAGCTTCAAATTATGAATGTCAAGTATTTTATCTTAGCAATGGGAAAGTGATTATTACATAGGTCATGATTATGTGTCTGTTCTTCTTTATACATTAAAAAAAATTCTCCCTAAAACAAAACATCTTCCATAAGTTTCCATATACATTTTCAGGATTAAACAACAACCATGGTAACAGCACCATGTCAAGAAATTAAAGTATAAAACTAAACATTCATAAAAAGAAAATGATGTTTGAAACAGCATTACAGGTGATCTACATATCATGATGATCAAACATAGGCTACTAAATTTATGATATTGTTGAAAATAAGTAATAATATAGATAATATAAGCAATATTGATAACTTTACCTCAAAACTGAAAATTATTTTATTAAAACTGAATTTCTGAAACTAAAACAGATAAAAATATGAAACTATAGTAAATTTATTCTAAATATTCAGCAGATAGTTTTTAGGAGGGATAGGTGAAAATTTGAACTAGCAAGATGGAGAGCATAGATAGATTAGTTCATAAGGCTGAGGTGACAAAATATCACAAAATACTACGGTATAAATGCCTTAAATAATAGCAATGCATTTACTCACAGTTCTGACATCAAAGACCAAGGTGTTGGTGGTTTGATTTCTCTGGAAGCCTCTTTCCTGGGTTTGCATATGACCTCATTTGCTGTGCCCTCTCACGCCTTTTCTCCATAGGCAGATACTCTTGCTATTTGTTATGTGTTCAAAGCTTTTCTATGACAAGGACACCACTCAGATGACATTGGGTCTATATTAACAATCACTTCAGCTGCATGGCCTTTTTAAGAGATCCTGTTCCAAGTACAGTCACATCCTGAGGTCACAGGGGTGAAGGCTTTAACATGTAAATTGTGGGAGTTCATTTAGCTCATAGCAACAGATTAATAGAAAACATTCAGATTCAATTACAAAGAAACAAGATGATTTTTTAAAAAAATACATAAAAGAAGAAGACTATAAAAGACACATGGAACATGTTAAGAAAGAAAGAAAATCTATTACTCTTAAAATAACAGTCTTTCAGGAAAATATAGGAAAGAGGTAGAAGAAGCAATATTTGAAGACACAATAACCACACAATTTCTAAAACTCATAAAAATATTATGTAGCTGTTACATGAATTTTTAAACTATCCCAGAAGGACAGGTTAAAGAAAAGCTCCTGTAGGTATATCACAGGAAAATTGCTCATAACTGAATACAAAGAGAAAATTATAAAAGCAACCAGTGCACACATGTACATACACCACATACACGCACATACACTACACACACACACACACACACATGACTCAGTATTTTCATGAGAAAAACAAGAGCTGACTTCAACACAAGCATGATAATCTGAAAGAAAAGGAATACAGCAAAGTGAATACTGAAATTGTAAATTGCTTACTTCTGGCTTATGCAAAATGTTATATAAAAGGCTGGTGGTTTTCTCAATTTGAATACCAATATAACAGATCTAAATATAAATAGGTTGGTAGATGGATACATAGATAGATACACAAATATATACATGAACATGGTAGAACTCATCTCGTAATGTTGTTATATGCATGAAAAAACGAACAGTTAAAATACCAGCTGTTGTAACTTTACAGATTTAAAGAATAAAGGTAAAACTTCTATCTACACAAAATTTATGAAACATTATTTGAAAAAAAGTCAAGATACAGTCAAGGGAATGAACATTTGCTTAAAAATAGAAATATTTTAATTCAATATAAGATAACTTCAAAAACAGCAAATGTCACATATGCATAAAAAATTGAAAGCTTTGTTCTAAGAATTGAAAGATAAAATGGTGTCAACAATGGATATTTCTATTTTAATTTTTACAAAAAAAAATCTAACCAATATAATAAGAAAAAAGAAAAAAAGTGCAGTTTATAGATAAGTGGAACTAAAATTAATATTTATTCTTCATTTAATCTGTAATCAGATACAATCTGGACATATACAAGAATTCACCGAGTAGATATTAGAAAATGAATTTAGTAAGTCACTGGTCACAGAGTCAGCATACAAAAAAGAATCAAATATTATTATTATAGACCAGATCTATAAATTAAAATTTCAGGGAGAAATAATTAATTTTCCATAGCATTCAAAATGTCAAACAATTTATAAATGAATCTAATGATATGCACAAAATCTCTATATTGTATTATATAAAATATTAATAAGTGGTCAACTTCTGATAGGGCCAAATAAGATCTTTCCAGAACAGCTACACTGCATATAAAAGACACAATTATTGCTCAGCAATTGGGAGTGGAGACAAATCTGAGTGTAATAATAAAGAGATTTTAAATAGGAAACATCGGGTAGGTGAAGTGCTTGATATGACACCAGTTTCTTGAATTTTAGTGGATTTACCCTGAAGTCAGTCTATATGCAGCCAACATGCAGAAATACTACAACTCTTGCAGAGCAATTTCATTCTTTTTTACCTGAAGAACCAAAGAACACACAGTGCCAATACTCTTTGTACTTTAAGACTTTTTTTTTTGTACTTTAAGACTTTATATTGTTCAGACTTACGTTGACTGAGTCAACTCTTTATCATTGGAAAATGTCCTTTTAGACTCTAGCAGTGTACCTCTTTGCTAAAGGTACTTGAGTTGTATTGTTACAGGGTCCATAGGGAAGAGAGCTGAAGGGAGCCAGGAGAAAGTTTCTGGGTTGATGGAATATTCTGTTTCTTGGTCTTTGCAATGGTTACATGGGAATGTGCAGTTTGTGGGACTGCATTAAGCTATTCTCTTATTCACATGTATTTTTGTGTGTATATTTTGTGTTAACAGGGCATTTTCTAAAAGCTTTTAGTAGCCAAATAGTGCTCATAGAAGTGCTCAAAGTTGGAGCTGGCAGAATCCATGGAATCAAAGACATCACATTTTGGGCAGCAGTTGCCTTGGAGAATCTAGATTTCCAGCACCCCACTAAGTATGCATGGAACAAAGTCTGGAATAATAATCTACGTAGTGTAGAGCTCACAATGTTTAGTCATTGATGTAACAAATAAGATTATGTCTGCCAGCTACTCTACCCATCTGTTTTGTGCTCATTTCTGATCTTGGAGGCAACAGAGAACATAATTTCTCTGCAGCACAAACATTGTCCTTATTTAGTTACCAAAAGTATTTTCTAAGAGGTCATCCTCTGCTGGCAGTGTAAACTTCCATAACTGGGAAAATCCTGAGAGTGGAGGTGGAGATGAGAAATTGTTTCGAGATACTCAGCATTGCTCACAAAAATGATTGCTAACAAAGACTAAGCAGTAATGCTATGGACTATGTTAGCTCTTGAATCAGTGAATCACACTGAAGACAGACCAAACTCATAGGACTGGACTGTGGGGAAAAAAGGCAGGATAGATAAGTTTTAGAAATGACACTCATCATGCCCTTTGTGGGTTTTCAGTGGGTTTTAATCATATTCCCCCAACATAAAGAGATAATGGTGGATGTTTTCACAAAAGCTACACTTAGCATTCATTGTATGATCATTACATTAGGATTTTAGGGTAGGAAAATGTCATTGTAGGCATAATGTGGAATCACTGGGAAGCTATTCATCTGCCCAGTGGGTTGAATTAAATTTTGGCATCAACAGTGATATGAGCTGCTTCCTTTGAGCCATGAGGGGCAGCTGCAAATGTGGTACAAACTCAGCTCACCCCAGAAGCAGCAGCATTTCTGTGGGTGGCTACTATGGGAACGGGACTAACAATAAGTGCAGTCTGGCCATCAGCTTCTGAGAGTGCTTGCCAACTAGATTTCCCAGAATTGAGGGGTTAGTCAACAATATAAAATAAGTGGGGCCTGAGATGGGAACTCATGAAACAGGAGCCACAGAGGTTTGAGGTAAGAAAATAGAAAGCGGGTCACTGAATAAGAAGGAACACAAGCCCAGGACACATCCAAGATCAAAGCCAGTTGATGTAAAAATCATGAGTAAAATTCAGTGCTAGGCTTTTCATTGGTGGAAAGATGAAAGTGGGACAGGCAGAGAGTTAAGGAAACAATTCGACACTGATTTAACTCTTAGCTGGTTAATTATTTTTCATACCAAAGATGCTGATAACTTGGGTTTATATGAAATGGAAGCAACAGCATGTCAGTCTCACCGCTGTCACACAGCAGTGGCAGGCTGTGTGGGATCCATTTGCACCACACTCTCAACCAGTGAGGAGTGAGTGGCGAGGGACTGAGGTGATTAGAGGAAAGCTCTTGCTGCACCCCTACTTCCCAGCTCCCACTCACCAAGGATGTCGAGAGTTGGTAGAATCTTTAAGAGGACAGCCTCGTGGGAAGGGATTAACTCATGCCTCTCCCCGTGAAGGGATGAATGCTGATCTCTCAGAACCAGCTGGGTCCCACAAGAATGGATTCATTTCCACAAGCTTGGGTTGTTACAAAAATGTAAGCTTCACCCCTCTCTGGTCCTCGGCTTCTGTCGTCATGTGATCTCTTTCACAGATGTCACCTTACATGCTATGTCTCATGGCTGACAATGCTCACCAGAAGCCAACCAAATGGAGCTACCTGGTTTGGATTTTCAGCTTCTAATATTGTGAGCTTGATGTATATCTTTGTAATGTTTCTGACCTCTGACATTTGTTATAGTAACAGCAAAAACACTATGTTCACTAAGATATTTAGGCATCTCAGCATGTTCAACTACCATGCAAAATACCATAGATGGTATTGACTAAACAAGCAAACTTTATTTTTTCACAGCGGGGAGAAAAGAAAGGATAGGAATTCAATACTGAAATGCCTGCTTATTGGTTCCCAATGAAAACTCTCTTCCTGGGACTACCTTTTTCTTGTGCTCTCACATAGCACAGAGAAAGGGAGCTCCGATATTTCTTAGAAAGTCAAATTTTCCATTGTATTAGCGCTCTGACCTCATGAACTCATTAAACCTTAATTATCTTTTAATAGGCCTAACTTTTATAGGCACAGGGTGAGGGCTTCAACATAGGGTTTGCAAAAAGAAGACACAATTCAGGCCTCGGTGCCATCTAACCATTTATAAAAATTATGCCTCTAAACTGACCAGTGAAACAGCTGTATAAGAAATATTCTGCATTGCGACTGTACACAGACCATTGTAGTCATCAAAGACAGCATAAACAAAACCAAGGCTCTGGAAGTCGGCAATTAGAGATTCTGATGGATAGCATCTAGGATGGATTTTGGAAATGCGTGTCTTTATTATTAATAGTATATTATTATATAACAGTATATTATTACTGTTAATAAGAACACCAGGTACTTCTGATGGAGGCAGTCTGTGATCACATTTTGAAAACACCTTCCTCAAACATCATATTAAAAGTCTAAAATCTATTCTCATTATGTTCATTGTCACAGAGACATATTTCACCATAATAATTCCAGGAAAGTTGAGCGTTTTCTCCTAATTGTTTAGGTCAAGCTTTTCAGATGAGTGATTGTTTGAAACTAAGTAAAATTGATCTACTTACTAGATAAAAATCACAAAGTGTCCAAATATATTATTGATAAACATTTGTGTGTATTAGTTTCAGGCAAACTTTTGACTACAGGGTGGGTGAAAATTCTTAACTGATGAAGACAAAGGAATAAACTAGAACTACCTTTCCCTGAGTCCCTTGCAAAGTAAGGTACTGACTTGATTTTCCAGTGGGCAGGACATTGGAAGAGAGAGAAAAAGACAAACATGGAAATTCTAGGAACTGAGGACAGGGGAATACGACAGCTGTGGGCTTCCAAATTCCAGTGGTCCAGCTTAAGGGAAATGTCAATATTCTCAACCATGTCCCCAGGAAAGCAGAGACAAGAAAGAGCTCGACTCCAGCCCAGGGAGGGTAATAGCTTTTGCTTCTTTGTGTAACCCTTTCTTTCAGGACTTATTAGTGGTGTCTATCCTGCACAGACTTGTTTTGCCTTTCTGGCATCTGCATAAGCATTGACCTTGTGATTTCTTTCCTCCCTGGTTAAACATACAGAGTAGTATCTGGTGTCCTATTTCACTAGCTGGACACTGCCTATCATAGTTGCTAAGTTGTGAAGATCTTGCAAGCTGTTTTTCTCAGCAATCTGTTCTAAGACTTTAAGAAAGACCTAGGAAAATAAAAATAGATACAGAAGAAAAAAGTGTTACCTTCCTTTTAAAAATACAATGGTGTCATTTTATCATCATGCTGCAATTTATACATTATTTTTATAGGTAATTTCATTTAACTATAATATTAATGCTAGAGTTTAGTTTATTATTTTAGATTTCTAGTTGAATCATAGTTTTATATAGTGCATATTATTTGTGTCATGTCGTATAAGAAATGGAAGAACTATGACTTGAACTCATAGTTTTTAATTTCAAGAACACAGTTTTTTGCTTTAAACCTTAAAAATTTAAGGAAATTACATTCAAAAACAAATTGCTTGGTTTTATAGATTTTGCTGGTCCATAGAAAGAAAATTTCTATGTCAGCTCAAATGTACTGCTTTCTTTATAACTATAACATTTTATTATTTGAGCATATTCAAGAGGAAATTCTTTCTCTGGGTCTTAACACCTTCCTAAAATACATGAGTTTACATCTAGCAGGAAAAACTTAGTAACTATCACAGTCATGTTTCTCTGACTTTCACTGGTGATTCTTATTGTTAAACTCAAGGGTTGTTGTTGGAGGAAATGCAAAGTTTTCTTTAAATTATGTGAGATAATGAGAGACAGCTTGTGGCCTCCACCGACAGTGTCTCAAGCCTGCAACGTTTTTTCACACAAGATCACACTTACACATTCTGACAGGTTACACCATTTCCCAAGATGACCCACCATCTGGTCAAGAGAAGAAAACAATATGGGCTCTGCTTTTATTTAATATCATCTTATTTTCAAGCTGAGAGTCAATAAATATGCACCAGACCACAGGTGCTTATAAGTAGTGACTATAAATAACAACCTGTATTTAGATTTGTGACAAGGAAAAAGGTAAAGATCGGCAATTACATTGCCTTAAAATTATTGAACAGTCACTTTATTTTTGAATAATCGAAACGAAGATTTATAAACTAAGGACATGGAAACTTAAAGACAGGTTTTCGTGGCTTTAGTTTTGAGTCACATTGAACTTGTGAGGGCTCTTTTAAGATATTAAGACATAAGGGAAAAAAAAGGTGTAGTAAAATGTACCCTCATGAAATGTTACCACAGATAAGTATCTCTTATAAACATTTTAACCAAAGATCAATTGATTTTGGCTAGAATGCTGGTTTGTAATGACTTTTCTATGATTTTACCCGAAATAGCATATGATATATTTTAGGGAATTTTCTGTTAATGAATGTCATTAAAATTACATAACAGTTCATTATTTTTATAAAGGTGTTATTTTTTTTCAGCCCTTAATCATTCAGTTTTTTCTTTCTGATTTCCAAAAGTGCAAACACAGGCAATTTAAAATGCTTTCTGAGGCAAGAGAACATGAAAAGACCCATAATTAGAATTAGATTGTAAAATAGTTCTGGAAGGGGGGGAAAAAAGAAATGTACTAGGTGGGAGAGAGGACTGGGTAAAAAAGAATCAGGATATATTACATACAGACATAAATTTCCTAGGGTAAATGCAATCATTATGTGTATCAAAAGTGTACCAATATTGACATCAATTATTATTATTATATTATTATTAAAAAAGAAACGTATGTAAATAGAGGTAAATAAGTCATCAGAGTAAGACCCTTAGTTCACGGTTTCTTTGGTATTTCAAAAGAACTTCATTAGTTAGAGATTTACTGGGGCTTGGAAGTCCTTGTCTCATCCTGTTGCAGAAGCTTACACATTTTGCAGATGGAAATAATCCCTGCTTCCGGCAACTCAAGGAAGGTGTTACAGCAGAGTTTGAGATTCTGGGGGCCGAGACAAAGAGCCTCTCTAGGGAGCCCGTATTTATCAGGTTTTCAAAGAGAGGAGATACGGAGGAAGGTGCAGGAACTGAGCAGGACCTTGGGAGTCACTTCAGACACTTTTCCAAGTAGAAAATTATGTCAGTTTAGGAGAACCATCTCATCTCTATGATGACATTAAGCATGGGAATGATACAGCAGGACTGAGACACCTGCAGCTGCAGTCTCTATCTAGTTAATTGGGGCTGGAGCCAGGTGTCCTCAGCTGTGGCCTTATCTTGCCCTTTGAGGCATCTCTAGCATCACAGGCCACTATGGTTCTCAGCCAGGACCAGTGATTCAAAGAGGTTCACTTACTATGAATCTGCTGTCTGTCTCTTGAAAGGGGGTCTAGGCCTAGGACAGACTCACAGATAAACACAGAAAACCAATTAGTTAATTTTAAATCCTACTCAGAGCTGCTTTGTACTGGAGTTAAATCTTCTCTAAATTTCTTATAAAATTCTGTCAAGAATCCATCAGGACTTGGGCTTTTCTTTGTTGGTAAGTTTTTAATTACATTTTTAATTTCATAAACTGATATTGTGTTACTCACAATTTTTTATATCTTCTTGATTCAGCTTTGGTAATCCATACATTTCTAGGAATCCATCCACTGCTTCTCACGTAATAGATATTTATATAGTGTTTCATACATCAGAATATGCATTCTCAGATGCACATGGGACATTCTCTAAAGTACACCATACAACATGCTTAAGTAAATGAAAAGTAATTGAAATTATCCCATGCATATTACCTGGCCACTGTGCAATGTATTAGGAAATTAATAGTAATAGAAACTGCAGAAACTCCAGGAACACATGGACATTAAATAACACCATCCTGAACAACCAATGGGTCACAGATAAAATTAAAGAAGTCAAACAATATCTATGATCAAACCAAAATGCAAATACAACTTACAGAAACCTGTGAGATGCAATGAAAGCAGTCCTAAGAGAGAAATTTAAAGTGGTGAATTCTCACATCAAGAAAACAGAAAGAGCACAAATAAGCAACTTAATGCTACACCTGAATCTTCTATAAAAAGAAGAGCAAGTCAAGCCAAATCCCATAGAAGGGATGACATTATAAAGAGCAGAATAAAAAGCAACACAATTGAAACTAAGAAAACAATGCAAAGAATAAATGAATCAAAGAGTTGCTTCTTTGAAAGAATAAGCCAGATCGATAAACCCCTAGCCAAATTTATCAAGAAAAGGCAGGAAAAAACTTAGATTCATGCAATGAGGAATGAAAAAGGTGAATCACTACAGATCCCTATTTTTTTGCTGTGTTTAAATGCTTGCCCTGCCTGGTGGTTTCTTTCTGTTATTGTTCTTGTAATTGTGGTCATTTTTATCTGTCTAAAATATCTTTCAGTACTCTTTGTAATGTTGGTTGGGTGTTCAAGAATCTCTTCAGTTGTTCTTTGTCATGGAAGTATCTTAGTTTTCCATTAATTTTGAAAGATGGTTTTTCAGGGTACATCAGTCTGACTAGGAAATGATTTTCCTCCAGGCCTTGTAATACTTCACTCCAAGTTCTTCTTGACTTGAGAGTTTGTGTTGAACTCTCTGATGATTTTGATGGGTTTTCCTTTACAGATAACCTGTTTCTCTTCTTTAATAGTTTTTAATATTTAATTCTATTTTTGTGCTGAGTTTCTGGAATCTTGATTTTGTATATCTGAGTGCAAATTTATTTTGGTTATGGCTAATTGGCCTATATTATTCTATATGCCTCACTTAACTGTATGTCAGATTCTTTTCCTATGCTTGGGAAATTTTTGGTATTACTTCTGCAAATAGTTTTTTTTTTTTACATCATTTGTGTAGGTTCCTGCTTTTTCATTGACACCAATTATTATTATTATATTTTTTGTGTATTGTTTTATGGTTGTTGAATTATTGTTTCCTGATATTTTGTTATTTTCAAGAAGTCTTTACTCTCATGATTATTAATTGCTCTCCTGTTTTTAAGGTCTGAAAATCTGTCTTCAGTTTCATTCAAGTGATTTTGCCAGCTTTCAATTGAATTTTGATTTTCTGGATATTTGCTTGAATCTGTTTCATGCATTCTGTTTCTTTCCTGTATTGATCATTCATGATTTCCATCATCTTCCTATCACCATCTGTTTTCTTTACTTCAGATTCTTTACTCCAGATTTTCTGAGCATTTCCTTTAAAAGTGTTAACATTTCTTTTTTAACCTGAGGGATTTTATCTGATCCGATTTCCTCAATAGTCTCATGGATTCATTTCTTTATTTTGCTTGCTATCATTTCAGAAATTTCAGGTGTGTTTCTCCCATTTTATTCTATGTTGATGTCTCCTGGACTTGTTCTGTGTGAGTTGGAGTTCTGAAATTGCATTTTTCTACTTTGTCTTGTCATTTTCTGTTTCAAAAAATATTATTTTATTTTCTGTGTTAATCCTTGTGAGCTTTTAGTAGGTAACTACATCATAGGTATCAAGGCCTCTCTTAGAAAAGTCTGTTCTTCAGGAACATCTTTGGTTGAGCTCTGGATTCTTCATGAGGGGGTTGCTGGTCCTGTGAAGGCCTCCATCACCTGTTGGCTGGTATTGTTATTGTCATTTTGTCTCCCTTGTCTATTCACTACACCTTATTTGAGACTGTGTGGACTCCTGTGTCACTGGTGTTCCTTCTGCTCTCTGAGCCTTCCCAAGTGATTCAACTCACTCCTGGAAGTAGCAAGACAAAGGCTGCCCTCCTCAGGTGTGGTTCACCTGGGTTCCCACAATGGCAGGGAGGGGCTGCTGCCTCTGGCATCATTCACCTGTGTGCCCATGATGGTGGAAAAGTGATGGGCATGGCCGCTCCCTCTGGGGCCACTCACCTGAGCCAAAAGTTCATTTTATGTTACATGATTCAGTTAATCAGGAAAACATAGCCATTTCAAACATTTAAATATCATGGCTAACAATAGAACTTCAACATACATGAAATTTATTCAACATATATAAAATTATTAGAAACTCAAGGACAAACAAACTCACAAGTGTGATGATCAAGGTTTTCACTTATGCTTTCTCAACACTTTGTAGAACAAGAAAACACCAACCAAAACAAAATAAATATGCTTTTCAAATTCACATCAAACTTTTTTTTTTCAAATTCTCATGAAAACTAAATGGACTATACTCTGAGCCATAGATATTCTGAGCCATAAAATAAGCCTCAAGAGATTTCCGGGGTACAACTAATACAAATGTACTTCTTGACCACAATAGAAATCAGTAGCAGAAAGATCTCTGAAAATTCCCTATTGAGTGAACAAATATTACATGTTGCTCAACACATGAGCTAAGGAAAATATCAGAAGAAACTTTAGAAAGCAAATTGAATTAAATGAAAATAAAAACACAACATAATAAAATTTATGGACTACCATTTAGTACAAATACATGGAGGTACTTATAGCATTTAACACATGTATTAGACAGGTGCAGATTCAAATCACTGTAAGAAAAGAAGAAAAAGAAGGACAAATTAATAACAAAATTTAAAAAGAAGAAACAGAATATTAAAGATCAGAGTAGAAAAAAATATCAGAGTAGAAATAAAGAGAATATTAAACATCAGTGTGGAAATCAATGAATCAATAAAATAAAGCATAAAATCCATAGAGCAAAGCAATGAAGCCACATCTAGTGCTTTGGGATGATCATTAAAACTGATACAGCGACACAGCACCTGCCTGGCAAGCATGAGGTTGTAAGTTCGACTCTTGGTATGAAAAAAAAAAAAAACTAATACACTTCTAATCTTATTCACCAGGATTAAGTATCAGAAGATTCAAATTACTACTCTTAAAAATAAAGGAGGTGATATCACTGTAGGTTTGCCATGAGAAATAGATAATAAAGAAGTAACACGAAACACTAGCAGTATATTCATCAACTTTGATGAAATCAATAAATTCTTTGAAACACCTCAAGGATATTTTCTCAAATTTCAAAGAACCAATAACAATAGCCTTACAAAATCTCTTCTAGAAAACAGATGAGAAATAAATATTGCCCAAGTCATAAGAGACCAACCAACATATCCTTAATAAGAAAACTTAGCAGACATTGCAATGAAGAAAGTAAAAGGCAGGAAGGGGAGAGATATGAAGGGAGAAATTTCACACTATATTTATCATGAATAAAGAAGCAAAAATACTGAAGACCATGGTGTCTAGCATTGGTGTCATGGTCTGAACTGTGACAGTGTGAAGAGACCAGAAAGAGGCAGACATTTACGAGCCAAGGAGAGAAACCCAGAATATATCGACTCTGCCAACCCCCTTATCTCAGATTTCTATGCTCCAGGACTATGAAAAATATTTTTTTTGTTGCTCAAGCTGCTTAGTCTCTGGTGCTTAATTATAGTAGTCCCAGAAAACTACTATAGTTGACAGATTAAATCCGCCCATATATAAATAAGATAGCCCACAAAAGGCCAGGGGATTTCTACACATCGACGGTTGGTTGCTTGAACATTTGTAAATTCATTAATGTGACTCATCATCTTATGAGAAAAAATGAGAATAAATACTGTATATAGTCATTTAAACTCATGAAGCCTGGGACACTGTGGCTCATTCAGGTACTGTCAACTAAGTAACTGAGACAGGAGGATTGCAAGCTCTATTAAGTTGCATCCCAGGCAACTTAATGAGATGCAATTTCAAAATTAAAACATACCAAGGATTAAGGATATAGCTCAGTGCAAAGGCCTGGTTTCAATGCCTAGCACTTTAAAAATAAATAAATAAGAAAAATAATTTGAAAAACCTGATATCCAGTCATCATGAGATAAATAAAGTCACTGTTAGCAAAGTAGGAAAGTACCCAAAATATATAAAGGTCATCTACCAAAAATCTAGCATCATTCTTAATCATATTGACAAGTGTGCACCATAGGGACAGGACAAGAATTCATGGCCTACCTCAGCTATTCAGCAGTGTTTTGAGATCCAAGCAACTACCACAAGTTAATGAAAAAGCAGAGGAATGAACATTTCTCAAACCTAAACAAGGATGTTATGAAAAAAGAAAATTGCACTCTATTTCCTTATAAATATAAACTTAGACAATTCTTAACAAAGTTCCAGCAACCTGGATCCATTAAAAAGTCTGAGGCGAGAGAGAGAGAGAAAGACAGACAGAGAGACAGAGGGACAGAGAGACAGAGAGAGACAGAGAGAATATTCAATTCCTGGAAAGCAAATTTAATTTAACATGCAAAAAATCAGTCAAATAAATTCCCTAGTTTAAAACTATTAAATAAATGATCATCTTAATAAAGATGGAAACATTAATTGACAAAATTTAACACATACAAACACATGCAAACTTATTAGTGTTGAAAGGAAGAAATTTCATCTGTTAAAAGACATCTAAGAAAAATGTGCTGTATTTTCCTAGTAAACACTAAAAAATCAAATATAAGCCAGGAATGGTTTCTCTTTCTTTTATATTCATTAATATAGTGGAAGTCCCAGGCAGCATATTAAAGCCAGAATAAAAAGCATGAATATTAAGGGATAAAGCTATTCTCAATCAACATTGCTTTGTGTAGAAAATACACAAAAAGGATATTATAAATGATTTTATTACATTCATCAAGATCTCTTGGTACAACTTTTGATACACAGTCATCAATTAACTTTTATATACTTTGTAAGAAATGCAGTTATATAAACATTGCTATTATCTAAATATTTTAAGAATATAAATAAACTTAATGACAACTGTATAGATCACTTACTAAAAACTACAAAACATTGCTTAGAAATTTGAAGAGCTACATAAATTCTCATGGGCTGAAAGACCATATATTGTGGAGTCAAAATTATAATTTCTCATCAAAATCTTTATTCTACTAGTGGTTGACAGTTGGATACCTAAATGAGTAACTTTAAAATAATTAAAATACACAAAGCTATTTACAGAAGAGAGAAGCTTGAGAACTTCCACTGTCTTATACAAAATATAATATGATCCTAGTTATCACAAGAAGGTATTATTAGCATAAATATAAACAGATATATTAGTTGAGCCAAATAGTCGAGAAACAAATGCATTGAATTTATTTTCAACAGACCTAGGAAATCAATCTGATGGAGGAGGAGGAATCTTTTAACAGATGATATTTAAAGAGGGGATATCTGTTGAAACATACCAACAACATGTTGGGGATGTAGCTCAGTGGCATAAGTGCCTGCTTGATAAGCATGAGGTCCTAAGTTTGATTCCAAATATGTGTGTATGTATATATATATATATATATATATATATATATATATATATATATAATGGACCTTGATCTCTAATTCATACCATGTATAAACTTAATTTGAGATAAAATCAGGACTTTAAACATGACAGATAAATTATGAGGCAAACAGAAAAATATTTCTATTACTTTGAGGCAGGCAAAGACTTCTGGATGAGATCACAGAAAATAATAACATAAAAAACCACTCAATAATCCCATCTTAATTAATATTAACAACTTTTTTTGGTCTTTTGGAGACAGGGTCTTGTATGCAGTTGAGCCTGGCCTTGGACTCACTTTGTAGCCCAGGCTAGTCTCGAACTTGCAATGATCCTGCTGCCTCAACCCCTCAAGTGCTGGGACTACAGGAGTACATCACCATGCCCAGCAACGCTAACAACTTCTTATCATCGAAAAAGCACCATTAAGAATATGTACCGAACAACATGAAGTCTGAGAGAAAACATTCATAACACACATATATACACACATGCGCAAATCTTTGCAATGTATCCTGCATACTTGGGAGATGGAATTAATATGTGTTATGTACCAAATCCCTGCAGCGAATGTAACTATTATGTACTGCAAACATGTACTAGTATAAGTAAAAAAATTGTCCTATATATTTCCCTCAGATGCAATGAAACTCCTAGCAATAAATAGGAAAACTGGTCCTTTTCTCCCAAAAGAAACATGACAAAAGACATAAACAAATTTCACATTAAAAGTCATATAAATGACTATTAGTTTTAGCACTAGAGTTAGTCTTATCCTTGAAATTCAAGCAAAATTTTATGAAATATCACCTTTTTCCTAACAGGTTCCCAATTTTTAAAATGATAATATGTATTGGCAGGATATTAGGAAGTATTCAGAATAACACATTATTGATGGGAATATAATTTCAAGTCAATTGACATTGTCATGAAATATTTATCAAAATTTAAAATCTATGCATTTTTACAATAGCATATCAGAGGTTTTTAATTACCAGCACATTGTCCGCTCTTTTAGTCTCAATAGCATAACATGTGTGTAGCTCCCTGAAATGAGAGCCATATTTCCTAACCATATGGCACCTAAGTGGCAAAGTGAAAAAGTTCCAGACACTAGAATGTACATGGAATGTTAAAGGCAATGTCCGCAGAATATGCTCTTTAAAAGATCTGACTCAGCCAGAAAGAGTTCCTCTTCACTTGAAACTTAAATTAAGGAGCTATAGAAAGCATTATAAATGCAAAAGTGACATGGAAAATGGAAACCCGATAAGCTGAGTGTGTGGAGGAGACAAAAGAGATGAGTGTGACCTTCGTGAAAATGTTTCCCTGTAATTTCAGCACCTCAGTGCCTCCTGGTTGATTCCTTCTTTTGACTTTGGCTGTCATGAACTGAGCAGCTTTGCTTTTCCATGTCCTGCCTCTATGATGTTTTGATCTTAGAGCCATCAATCCTAAAATGGAAACATGAGCAATTAAATATTTTGTCCTTTAAGCTGTGGGTGTTGGATATTGTGTGCAATAATGACTGATAGAGAACATTGCCACTAGAGAAGTGGCCATTTTTATAACTAACCTGACCATGTGGCTCAGATGCCTTTGTAAATGGTTTATGGGAGGAGTTTGGAAGGGTTTGGAGATGTGGCCTAGAGAAACCCTAGAGTGCTGTAAGCAGAGCCTGATGGGTGATTCTGGTCAGAGCTGGGAAGACCAGAATGCTGACAGGGAAACAGACAGTACAGGCCAGGATCTGGAGGTTTAGCTGGAAACACTCCACTGGAAGTTGGGACTAAAGGCCATGTATTTTACAGTCAGGAAGCAAATTTGTCTACATTTTGCCTATGTCACCAAATTTTGCAAGAAACTGACATTAAGGATTGTGTACTATTTAATCTAGTAGGGAAAATTTCAAGACACCCCAACACTGAAGCTTTGGCAGGAGTAAGGCTGGTTGCTTACAGCTAGTTTACAGTGAGAATCAAGGGCAAAAGACAGAGCAGGAAAATCCAAGAAACTTAAATTTTGCCACAAAAGAAGGCATGTGTGAAGTTGAGGCCAAAAGATGTATAGATAATGGATATTACTGAAATTTAAAAGAAACCAGGTACTTTGTACAAGGACAAAAAGGAAGATGATCTGAGGGCATTTGAGGAATCAGCAACATCTCACCCATCACATGTTTAAGTGTGCAAAAGTCTAAGAAATTTGTTTCCTGGGAATCATTTCACTCTTCTCATTCAGTCAGTCACATTCTGCTGAAGCCATAGTTTACTTCTATTGATAGAAAATCTTGGCATTGTCCATGAAATTCAAATTTTTCTAGCATCCAGAATGAAAGAGTTATAGAGCCAGGGAGGTTTCTATCCACATTTTCAAAGCAGTGCCTGGGAGACCTAGCAAGGTGTCCCTTAGAGGGAAGTGCTTAAGCTATAGGAATGAAGCCAAAGTTGTAGTAGAGTCAACCAGAAGTTACAGATGACAGCAACATGGATTGTATCCCAAGGAAAGCTGCAGCCCACAAGTGCAGACAGTTTAAGATAGAGGTCTGGTGGGCTTCACTTACAGGTGAAGAGATGCAGGCACCCAAGCCCTTCAGAATTAACATTTACCACCATGTGCTCTGGATACCAGAGATGGAGGTAAAGAACTTCTGGTCTACCTTGATGAGTTTTGGTCTTGCTTGGTTTGATTCTTTTCTATCCCCCAACAATCCCTGTTTGAAATAGGAATATTTACTCTGTGCCACTGTACTTTGGGATCATGTAAATCATTTTTTAAAAAAATTTTTTACACAGGTTCAAAACTAAAAGTTTTTCCTGAGTCTCAGAAGAGACTTGATCTTCAACTTTGAAAAATATTGGAAGTGTTGAGACTTTGGGGGAAGGAATTATTACATGTCTTTTTGTAAGAGGAATTATTACATTATGTTAGGTGGATTTGATATAATTTTCATTTGGAGATGAAATATGGTTTAAAGTGAGTTATCTGGATGCAAAATTGACACAGTGTAGATTGTGATTGTTAATTATGATATGTTAACTTCATTGGATTAAGACCTACCTAACAGATAAGTAAGCATGTTTCTGGCTTTGTCTGAGTGGCTCAGAATGGTAGAGCTTGGGTACTGCGTATGGACCTTTGCGTGTTCCTCTCTGGCATGCTTACTTCCTGGGTACCATAAACTGACTAACTTTGCTCCTCCATGCCCTTCCTGTACCATGTTTCTACCTTGGGATCAGTGATAAAAGGAACAAACTGAGTCAATTAAACCTTTCCTTCTTTAATCTATTGGCGTTAGGTATAGTTATAGTAAAAGAAACCTGAATTATATAATGAAATATATTATCAACTTAAAAGAACAATACACTTTTATGAATGATAAGAATAATCTCTATGACATATTACCTAGCAGCAAAATTAATAAAATATAGAGCAGTGTGTATGGAAGGCTACCATTTGTGGATACATGTACTCAAACTGAAGCATAAACACATACACACAAATGTACAAATATACATAATCCACCAGATGTGGTGACACATGTCTTAGCTACATAGTGGGCTACATTGTGAGTTTTGGATCAGCCTGAACTACATGAGAAGACCCAGAAACATATGCCCAGAAACCCACTGTCTACAAAGATATGATGGCCAAATGTCACATAACTCTGCATATCCCCAGCCACTCTCTATATTTTATGTTCTTAGAAAATTCTGAAAAAATCCTAGAAAGACTGCCAACATTGAATGCATGAAGTATTTGCTTTGTTTTGTTTTGTTTTTTGGTAAGATCATAAAATTTTGAAAACCAGACTATGAAGGTTTGGAAGGGAGGAAAAGTCATAATGCTAAGAGAAGGAAATCATCAAACACTTCTCTTTAAATTAAATTTATTCCTTCTCAACATTCTTCCTTGTCTAAAATAAACGTTTTCCTGATCCAGGAACTAAAGCCATTGTTTGCTAGTCTCTTGCTTATTATAGGGTGTTTCTGAACTGACAACTGTACTGCAAATAATCAATTGATAAGTAAAATTAAAACCTTGTAAAACATTCAAGATTTTGTAAAAGAAAGCATACCATAGTGAAAGCTATTAAAATGTTCAACAATGCCAAGCAGTGGTGAGGACAGAGAAGCATTTATCAGATAATCAGTGAGGGAAAAAAAGTGAACATGGGTGATGCAGCTATCAGTGCTTAAAAGTAGAACAATTTATAAAAAGGTAAAGAGGAATCTTATAGAGAAATGATTAAATCCTTAACTATATATGTTGAGTAAAACCTATTCCCATAGTGTTTTATCTAGAAAAAAGTATAGTAAAATATGTCTTGTTATGATGTTTTCATATGAATTTGAAGTAAAACACTCTAAAAGGAAAATAATCAACGTATATATTTTAATAAATATTTTGACTGTAATTAAAATGTTGGCTAAATACAAAATACAATTTAAAATTTTCATACAAGTTGTACTTTTTTATTGTCATATTAAAAACAGGACACAAATCAAATTGAACTTTACATAAATAATTTTAAAATGTTTCAGGTTAAGTATGCTCATACTTAGAATCTTATGTCTATTATTGTCTTATTCAATGTTTTCTTGGGCTATACTTACATTAAATGTAGTACTTATTTAGCAGGGTGTTCCATATCTATATTTGTAAAATATGGCAGCCCCAATACAATAATATTCTATTTCCCAACTCAATTGGATTTTTTTGTATTATTTTTCTAGAAACAAGTGTATGAGAAAGATAAGAATTTGTTAAATTACATTGAAATCCTGGGAGGAAGTATTACTGACTTTTTAAATAATTTTTCTATATTGCCCCAAATTTTTATAATAAATAAGTAATATGCTTATTTAAATGGTGCTTCAAAGGTCTTAAAACAGATGCAATTCCAGGACGCCTTAATCAAGCGACCCTAACGTCATCACGAACAGGGTTATACTATGGTCAATGCAAAAACACAACATAGAAACCTGATCAGAAACACTTAGAGCCCAAAGGAAATTAGTTCAGGCTGGGGATTTAGCTCAGTGGCATAAGCACCTGCCTGGCAAGCGTCAGATCATGAGTATGATCCCCAGTACCCCCACCCCCAAAAAAGTTTAGTTCAGTTACAAAGGCAACATGTCTAAAAAGAAAGAAAGAAAACACTAAGGTTTAAATGGGAGGAGGAAAAGCAAGTGTGCTTTCTCTTCCTTTTATTGCATTTTATGATGGTTTCGGGGAGAGTTTCAGTTTGAGCTCTGTAAACTTAAAAAATCTGTCTGCGTTTTCACACCTCGATGAAGTGAGGTGACCAAATAGTGTGACAGAGGCTGATACAGAGTCTGAGTCTTAACATTTGGTGAACAGTAAGATCTGTATAGATTGGTTTGTGCTAAAATATACATGAGAATTAGTAAAAACATTCAAAGGAAAATAATGATGAATTAAAAACATTTTTTGTTATTTTTAGTTTTTAAGTCCTATTTATAAGTTCATTTAATGTCATATTTTAAAAAAAATAACCTGTATGTTCTTGTATGCCTACAATTGTACTTAGAAAAGATTGTAAACATATATACACATAGACATATACACAGACATAGAGACATACACAGATACATATTTACTTCTATGTGGATATATGTGTATGCATACCTATATGTACATGTAAAAAAGTGATATTTAAGGGAAATGGTTCGTGTGATTTCATCGGGGAGAAGTCCCACAACAGGCCATCTGCTGAGAACCAGGGAGGCCAATAGTGCGGTTCGGTCCACATTCAAAGGCCTCAGAACTCAGATCCAGGAGAGAACTATCTGGGGTGGAGCTCAAGCCTGGGAACATAGGCAAGGGCAGAACTCACTGCTGTCGGTCTCGGAGTCCAAAGACCAGACAGAGAACCTGAAATTCAGACATCTAGGGGCAGAATAAGATTTTCCAGCTCCAGAAAAAACAAGTCAATTTGTTTTCCTCTACCTTTTTCTCTTCTCTGTACCCCCAGCCTGTTGGGTGGTGACTTTACTCTGGGCAGGAATGCCTGTCACTCATTCTGTCTATGAGATCACATGACCATCTCCTGCAAAACAGCCTCACAGATGCACCAAGAAATGGTACTGCAGCGGCAATCTGAGTACCTCTTAGGCCATTTAAATTGTCACCTAAAATTACTAACCATAATCATTAATCAGTGTATGTTGAATTCTTGCTAAAAGAATAAAAGAATGGACCGTTCAAAATGAGATATGTGGACTGGTCCCATGTTTATGCACCACTGCTTAGCATTTTATATAATATTTGTCACAGGATCTTAGTTCAGTGCAGTCACCAAGAGAATGCAGCACATTTTTGCACAAATTGCTAAGGCACACATCATTAGGGACTTTCTCACAGTTTCCAGATGGAAGTGAATATTGAACAATATTAGCGAATATTAGCATGAATGATGTCTATGTAAGATAATACCTTTGAACTTTTTCTAGCTGTTCGTGACACAATATCTATATTTTACTAAGATTTTTTTTTCTTTTACTAATGAATGCTTCAGAACGTGTTTACTTTTCTTCATGGAGTTGGTACATGCGCATAACATGTTCATTCCTTTTCATTCCCTTCATCTCTTGATCTACTTTCCATCTGATTAAAGTCTATCTTCCTACTACTCATTATCTTTTATTTTGTTCTTTATTTATAGTGTTTATTTATAAAAGAAACCATGCAGTATTCAAGCTTGCATGCCTGATTTGTTTTACTTAACACTGTGATTTCAAGATGCATCCATTTTTCTAAAGATGTCTCAATTTTATCCTTCTTTATGAAGGAGTATTATTCCACTGTGTGTAAATACATTTTCTTTAGCCATTCATCTGTTGATGGACATTTAAACTGCATCTAAAACTGAACTGTTAGGAACTACACGTCTGTAAATATGGGTATGCACATATCGGTGTAACCTCAATATTCTCTTTCATGTCACCCAATACCAGAAATACTGCATTCATCTTACTTTATGGTAATGTTTAATACTAAGTAAGAATCATAAAGACAAATACGTTAGCTTCTTTTCTAATATATGAAATTTTAAAATTTTATTTTAAAAAGCAAAACAGAGCTGGGATTTAGCTCAGCATCTGCCTGGCAAGCACAAGGTCAAGAGTTCGATCCTTGGTACCAAAACAGACAAACAAAAAAAACAAAACAGAAAAAAAAGGATAAAAATGATATAGAATTTCAAAAAAAAAGTAGGGAATTAAGGCTAGTTAATATATTGTATATTGTTATCTTAGAAGTAGTTCAGATTACAAGATCTAGGCACAAAAGTAATCAATCTAGCAATGACAGCAAGACTGTTCTTTTTGATGAACTAACAGAGGTTGATATCATAGGTTAATTTTTTTGTCAACTTGTTTTACCTGTTGAGTGCTAGGGTCATATTTTGTTAGCATCATAAATAATTCTGCTGATGCCTATGGCTGGTATAATCCAACTAGTGCTAAAGAGACTTGCAGGATTGAAGCAGAAAACATTGAAACTGATGATGTGAAGCCAAACTCAAGAATAATGAACTTTGTGAATTTAAATTACTTTTACCAACTTTCTACAATTGAATTTTTTATTTGCTTTGTGGTTTCTCACAGTACAGTTGATTCCAATTATTTGAGGAACAGGAATGTTTTTATTGTAATTTGGTGAGCAACCATTGTTATAGATATTGACTAGAAGAAAATCAAAATACATCTTTCTGTATCTTAACTAGCATCTGTCCCCTTAGGTAGTGATTATGTGAATATAAATTGGGGAGTGTTTCATGTTAATATTCCTTTAAGGGTTTTCAAATTTACATTGAATTTTGTTTTTTCCTTTAAAAATGTCATGGTGGAAAATAATCTTGAACTGGGTTCTAGTAGTTTAATATTTTGTTTTGCTGAATATTTTATTTTGTTCCTTAAAAACAGAGTATTTCAAGGTTACCTTTTAGAAGAGATTTATTGCCTAGACTACTGCTTATCATTTTCCTGAACGCATTAACACCATTTAAAACCTAACAAAAATAATAAATCAATGCACAAATGATCAGTAACTTGGGCATTCCTACTCTGCGTTGGTCTTACATTTTGTAACCCAAACATCACCATCAATAAATGTTGCTTCTTCAAAGAGGATTTGGAGTTTAGTGTCCATCAGGTTATCAACTAGAATAAGCTGATGCTGTAATTTCTAACAAAACAGAAGATGATCCTTCATAATGATATCTACAGTTTGATCCAAAAATGCAAACTATACTCTGACTATATCAAGAGAGTTAATTGTGAAGATTTTATACAATAAATTTGGTTGCTTCTAAGTATAATATTGAATCTATAAAATTGATACAAAAGCTTATCCTTAGGGAATTCCAAAAAGAAGCATTATTGACCAGATTAGGAAATGTGTGATGATGTTTGAATACATATCCCCTGTAGTCTTTGCATGGGTCCTATTTTTTCTACTGACCTGAATTTGTATATAAACTTACTATTTACTTTAAATTGTGCTTACAGTTGGTGAAATGTAATAAGTGAAATGAAATAAGTCAAATGTTTTCTAAGTGTTTTGAAATACTTTTGTAGTGATATTCATCATTTTCTTGCTAGGGAATTAATGATGCATGAAGACTTAATAGCCACATAGTATCCCAGTACTCTTGAGGATACCATGTTGAAATAATAGCTGTTTTATTTTGAAAGTCATGTGAAATGACTGTGCCTAGGGTGTTTTTTCCCGTCACTTTAATCTATCTTATGAATTAGTTTTCAGATTTTATACAATAAATTTGGTTGCTTCTAAGTATAATATTGAATCTATAAAATACATACAAAAGCTTATCCTTAGGGAATTCCAAAATGAAACATTATTGACTCAATTAGGAAATGTGTGATGATGTTTTAGTTAGCACAAAAGTAGAGCTATCTGATCATGAAGGAGAGTTGACTTTTACATGACCCTAGGTCCCAGGACAGAGCTTAAAGGAACATAGACTGAGTTCATGGACAGAAGTATGTGGAGAGAAACAATTGTATTAGTATTAAAATATTGAATAAAAATACACTAGCAAGTTAGAAAAATGACGGTGAGGTGTTGAACACATGTGAGATATTGTGACAAATTATCACAAAGTAGAAATATGCTGTGAGGTGGCTAATAAATTTGTCTTTTCACTTCCTTTTGCTTGAAAATAATATTTGCTAAAATCTCCTGTCAATTCTTCTTAATGTCCTAGTGAGAGAAACAAAGAGCAAGACCTTACAACACCCACAACTAGAATTGAGAGTGAATCAGTATCCAAAAAGCATCCCAAAACATATAGTTGATAAATGGCACTAAATTGGGGCACATAATAATTGATCCAGTGTGTTAAGCTTCCAAACATGAGAACTTTCAGCACAAAGGAAGGGAATTCTTGATACTGTGGCAGAATCAAAGTAGCCTCTACATGATTATGCAAGTGAGGAGAGCTAGAGGTAGAAAGAAAAAACCTATATTCCAAGGAGAGAGACACAGCTCTGGGAATCAATAAAAAGGTGGCAATGAAACTGAATGCAGAGAGAAGCAGAAAGAAAAGGCAGAGAAAAGCAGGAAATAGCCTGCACCATCTCGGCTCCCTTATGACGGGGTAACACAACAACGCAAGTAAAAGGGCTATACTAGGGATTGAGACCTCAAAAAAAGGCAGTCACTAATAAGTAGCTCACAGAAAAGAGGAAGAGATGCCCATTCCAACAGATGTGCAGATCCCAATATAGTAACATAAGACACATGAAAAACAAGGCAAAACAACTCCTCCACAGGTCATAGCTCTTCAGTCATTAAATCCAAGGATATTGAAATAGAAGAAATGCCAGATAAGGAATTTGAAAGTTGATTTGTAAAGTGATCAAAGACTTCAAAGAAGATTTAATAACTGAATGAGTGAAAAAATACAATGCAGGATATGAAAAAGCAATTCAATAAAGAGAAGCTCTGAAATAGCACTAAACGGAAATCTTTGAAATGAAAAAACACAATAGGTTAAATCAAAATCTCCGAAGAAAGCCTCATGATTAAAGTAGGTCAGGCAGGAGACCGAATTCTAGGATTTGAAGACAAGTTGATGAATTACCTCATTCAGACAATAATAAAGAAGAACTGGAATCATGAACAAAATACCTAAAAATTCTGGGGTATGATTAAAATTTCAAATTTATAAATTTGTGGTATAGAAGAGGCCACCAGGATAGAAACTAAAGACATAAGACATTATTTGAAATAACAGCAAAATATTCATATGATCTTTGGACATATATGGATACCCAAGTATAGGAAATATTTAGAATCTCAAAGAAGCAAAGCTCGAAAATAACTTCCTCACCTCATATAGTAGTTAAAATACCAAAAGCACTGAACAAGGAAAAAATGTTGAAAGCTGCAAAAAAAAAAAATCTGTGTCATTTATAATAGCAAAACTATCAGAATAATTGCAAATATCTGAGCAGCAACTCTAAAAGGAAGAAAGACATGGAGTGATGTGTTTCAAGATTCAAAAGAGAAAAACTTCATATAGATTATTATATTCAGCAAAGCTGTTCTCCAGAATCAAAGGAGACATAAAGACCTTCCAGTGTAAGTGTACACAAAAAGAATACAGGGCTATTAAGCCAGCACTGCTGAAGATATTTAATGGAATTCTACATATAAAATAGAAAAATAAGCATCATCACAAAAACACAGAAAAATACATCTCACTAGAAAAGCTGATAAACAATCGCCAGTAAAGAGTAATATACTAGGAAAACAACAGGAAGACAGGTATCAGTACAAATCTTTCAATAATAATTTTCAGTCAAAAAAATGCTGGGATTTAGAGATAGCATAGCAGCATGGAAGGTAGCAACAGATTAGAACCTCTCTTGGACTTGAAATCCAGATAACTGGAAAACAACTACAGAAGAAGAAGAAGAAGAAGAAGAAGAAGAAGAAGAAGAAGAAGAAGAAGAAGAAGAAGAAGAAGAAGAAGAAGAAGAAGAAGCAGAGGAGGAGGAGGAGGAAGAAGAAGAAGAGGAGGAGGAGGAGGAAGAAGAAGAAGAAGAAGAAGAAGAAGAGGAGGAGGAGGAGGAGGAAGACAGAGAGAGAGAGAGAGAGAGAGAGAGAGAGAGAGAGAGAGAGAGAGAGAGAAACCCTGATAATCAAGAAAGAATAAGAAACCATGGAGAAACAGAAGACAACATACAGAAAAGAATGAAGCAGTCTGGACCAGTAACCCCAGCTGCTGGGAGCTGCAGGGAGAAGCCTGATTCTTAAGCACAAAGTAAGCTCAGAGCTGGCTCCCAGTCTCTGTGATAAACAAGACTGGTAGCCATAGCCCCAGGCTTTGTGTTGAAACTTCACGCCTGCATTGCAGGTTAGGTTTGGAGGAGAAATCCACTGCAGTGCCCCCCATGCTTAGGAGTGGGAGTGTCAGGAGCCATTGCAAGAGAGGACATATTGTTTGGGACTGAGCTACTTCTGGAATTAGAACTCACAGAAAAAACATATTCAGGGTCTCTGGGGTCACCGTACAACAGTGAGTGCTTGAGAGATGGTGAAAAGCACACATGTGCAGAGGGAAAAGGCTCTTCTCAGACCTTCCAAGAGGATTAAAGAGTGGGGAGCTCAAGCTGGGGAGGACACTGGACTGAGAGTCCATGTGTGGTTTTGGAAGAGGCTGGGTCCGCAAGCTTGTCTCCTCTTGCTGCCCACACATAACTCAGTGGTCTGTTTGCTTCTTCTAAGTGGCAACGTATTTGGGGACACATCTCTACTTCAACATTTGCAATGTCCAAAATATAAAGACAAAAAGGCTTTGACATAGGGTGCCACAAGCCACAAAGCTAGCTGAGGATACCGGTGGCTTGGTGCACACCAAAGGGCACAAACAAGTTAAAAGCTTCTGGAGTGAATGCAACCCTCAAGCAGGTACCATAACACTGACTGGCTCTTCCTAGTGTGAAAGGGTGGGCGTCAGCATCCACACAGCAACAGCAGAGGAAACAAGGACAGGCCTGTGAGACCTTGTCCCTCCCGTACCTGGTGCATTCCAAAGCTATAAAACCTGGAAAGGAACTATATCCACCAAAATACCTTAGCAGGGAGACATATTGGGTACTTATTTTTCTTTTACTTCGTTTATCCTTTGTTTCTCTCTTTTTCGCTTTTCTTTTTCATGGTTGTTTCTTTTTTTTTCTATTACCTTTATGTAGTTTTACTTGCTTTTTAAATCTTTAAATAGATTTTTTACCTCATTTTTTTCCTCTTCATTCTATCTCCCATTTCTTTCTTTTTCAAATTTTACTTTTTCCATTCTACCACTTTTATTACTGTTAATTTATTATTATTACATCTTGCCTTTATTTAAATTTATGCTTTTAGCTCCTGTATAATTAGTGTTGGCTTATTTTCTGCTATGAACGATGGCATTATGGTTGCTTTTAATTATCTTTTTACTGTAGACAGATCTGGTTTGCCTTTGTGTAATTGTTGCTTACTGAAATTTGTTTTTTCCTCTCTGCGTAGTGCTGGAGATCAAACATGTTGGAGCCTAAGATGATCCTCACCTAAAGGTGGAAGAATATCTATCCCTGCAGATATAGATATGTCAAGATAGAAGCAAAAAAAGTGTGATCAAACAAAACAAAGCAATTGCTCCAAATGTTCATAACTCATCAGTAATGGAATGCAAAGGTATCAAACTGGATGAAATACCAAACAAAGAATTCAAATGACTTATTTAAAATGATTAATAACTTCAAAACTAATACAAATAAATAGTTAAATAAATTAAAGAAGACAATGCAGGATATGAAGGGGCAATTTAACCAATAGATAGAGATTCTGAAGCAAACTAAATAGAAATCCTGAAATTGAAAGGCACAAAAATACCAAATAAAACACCTGTGGAAAGCTTCACCAACAGACAGGACCAAAGAGATGACACAATTTCAGGGTTTGAAGGTAAGTTTGAGAAAGTATTACATTCAAAAATTAATTAGAAAAAAACAACAAATTATGAAAAAACCCACAAGAGTATTTGTAGGGTTAAAAGACCAACCCTACAAATTTTTGGTACAGAAAAGGGTGACAAAGTTCTGACTAATCACATAGAAAAATGATTCAGTGAAATAATAACTGATAACTCCTCAAATCTCAGGAAGGATGTAGACATCCTAGTATAGACAGGCGTTTAGAATACCAAGAAGGCATGACCAGAAGAGTATATCATGTTATAGTTAAAATGTCACTAGTATTGAACAAGAAAAGAGCACAGAATAATACTGACAACTGCAAGACAGAAGCATCAAGTCACTTACAGAGGCACATCCAGGAGAATAAGTGTAGATTTCTGTGCAAAACTGTACAGGCCAGGAGGGCACCAAATGATGAACTTGAAGTCCTGAAAGAAAATACCTACCAATCTAGTTGACTATATCCAGCAAACCAATCCTTTAAAATTGAGAGGAAAATTAAAGCCCTGCAAGCAAGGCATAAATTAAAGAAACTCATGACTACAAAGCCAGTATTATAGAGGTCACACGAGGGAGTCCCATGCAAAGAGGAGGAAGATTAAATAAAATATTTAGAATTAGGAAAGAGTAAAACTTTCAAAAAACTAAGTGTAGCAAGAATTAGTACAAACTTTTCTATAATAACTTTGACTATAAATGATCTTCTCCAATGAAATCACACAGAGTAGCAAATTGGATTAAAAAAAGACCCAACTCTTTGCTGCCTGCAAAAATACATATTAGCAAAGGCATTCACAGATTAAAAGTGTAAAGATAAAAAACAATATTCCATGTTAATCCCCAAAGCAAGCAAAAGTAGCTATATTTATATCTGACAAAACAGACAGCAAGTCAAAATTAGATGAGAGGAAGATTGCTGGGTATTGATAAATTGAACAGTTCACCAAGCAGATATAAAAATTTTAAATAGATATGCACCAAATGTCATTGTGACCAATTTCATAAAACAAACACCAATCAACATAATGGGAGACATAAGCCTTGAAACAATAATAGTTGATGAATTCAGTTCCCTACTCTCACAAATATATAGCTTATGCAAACAAATAAATACCACCACCAATAACAAAATCAGAGTTAAGCCATACCATAGATTAAAAAAGACTGAACAGATGTCTGCAAAACATTTCATCTAAGAACTACAAAATACAATCTCTTTTCACCAGCTCACAGACATTTCTCCAAAATATGTCATATTTTAGGTAAACAAGTAAAATGATTGCAGTAAATCTCTATGCTGGGTCTCAGTCTTGCTTTAGTCCAGTTTTTCTCTGATCTGTTATTTCTCCCTTCTGAAATGTGAATATTTACCTCATGCCATTGTAGATCAGAAGTGTTTAACTTTCTGTTTACTTTTTATATGACTCACATTTAACAGTTTGCCTTGAGTCTCAGAAAAAACTTTGGACTTGGGCTTTTCAGCAATGCTGAAAATTTTAAGACTTTGGTGATACATAGAGGTGGTCTAAATGCATGTTGCTTAATGAAACAGATGGGCCAGGAGAGAGATGTTATGGTTTAGATCTGGAATATCCCCCTCCATGCTTATGTGATTGGATTAGAGGAGCGAGCACTATAGCTTACTCACTGTTAGGAGATATGGCCAGGTTAGTGACAGGTCACTGCCCCACTCTATCTCCTTTTCTCTCTTGCTCTGTTTCTGTCTCTGTCTCTGTCTTCTCTCTCGGCTTTATGGCTTCCATGCCTCTCTGTCATTGTTTCTTCCATGCATGCAGCTGTCCATAAATTTAAACTTTGAGCTAAAGTAATCCTTTCCTCCTTTAAGTTTTAGGTGGCTGGCATTGTGTACTAATGATGACAAAATGACTAAAATATCTCCCGTGATTATGGATCAACAGAATCAATATTGTTAAAATGGCTATATTACTGAAGTCATTCTGCCGATTCATTGCAATTCCCTTTAATGTATCAATGCTATTTTCCTCAGAACTAGAATCAACAATCCTAATCCATACAGCATTCCCAATGACTCCAAATAGCAAAGGCAATTCTGAGCAAAAAAAAAAAGAACAAAGCGATGCTGAAAATATCAAAACATAAGATTTCAAAGTATGCAACAAAAACTGCATGTTACCGGCATGAGAACAGATATACAGGCCCATGGAACAGAGTAAAGGACACTGCCAGAACCATCTAATTCAGAACAAAGATGCCAAAACCTGCATGGGAGAAAAGATGGCCTCTTTAACAATGGTGCTGGGAGACCTGGAGACATATAGAAGATAGAAACTGTATCTCTATATCTCTATTTCTGTACAAAAATCAACTCAAAATGGATCAGATACCTAATGGTGCTAGAGCCAGTTAATATGCTGGGTGTGCATATCCAGCAATATTTGATGAGGCTGCCTTTCCACTGGGTGGCATTAGGCAGCATCGCTCACTGCAGTTTTTATCTACCACTTATGCAATCATTGTAGAGGATTCCTGGAGTGGTTCAGTAAGTGGCAAAAATAATGGGAAAAGTGTGTTTGAAGCAGGGGGTGTATTCTATGAGGAGGATTGATGTCAATGTACATTTTACTGTGATACATTTTTAAAAATTTAAACAGTCACTGTATGTTTTGATCACCTCTTGTACATCAAAATACAGTCAGATCCATCCTAAATAGGATCAATAAAATGGCACAAGATATAACAGTAAGTATTGGAAAACGGTGTCACAACAAATTTCAAGTTTATGTGAAGAAAAAAAAAATAATATAAAGTGAAGAGTCATTCTGAAGGATAGGAGAAAAGTTTGTCAGTTACTCTTCTGATAAAGGGGTTTATATTCATAATATAGAAAGCATTCAAAAATTTAATACCAAAGTATAAAGTAATACAATCAATAAAGGGGTAAATGAACTGAATAGATGCTTCTTTAAAGAAGAAGAAAAGAAAGAATTACAAGTCGAGCACAGTGCCACATGCCTGTAATCCCAGCATTTGGGAGGCTGAGGTGTGAAGATCACTGCAAGTTCAAGGTCAACCTGGACTACATAGTGATTTCAAGCCCAGCCTCAACTACATAGTCAAACTCTGTCCTCAAAAAGAAAATTTAAATACATAGATAAAATAAAAATTATGAATAGCCAGTGTTTACATGAAAAAAATACACACTATCTTTAGCCATCAAGAAAATGCACCTCAAAACTATACTGAGATTCTATTTCATACTACTCTTGATGGCTACCATAACTATGTCAATAGTACATAAAACAATAAATGTTGGTGAGGATGTGAAGGAGAAGGAATTTATAAATAGTGTAGATGGGAATGTAAATTAGTCTAGTTCTACAAACAATAGTATGGAAGCCCCTCAAAATATTTAAAATAGAAGTATAGTAATGTGATGCAACTGTACCCCTCCTTTGCATGTATCTGAAGAAATTAAATTCAGTGCACTGCAGAAAAATGTGAATTCTCATGTTTATTACTGTAAAATTCACAGAAGCCAATTTATGTAATAAATCTGAGTACCAGTGAATGGAAGAATGGATAAAGAAAAGTGGTGTATAGATGCCATGAGTATCACTCAACCATAATGAAGAATGAAATCATAGTCGCTTAAGGAAAATAGATAGAACTGGAGAGCATAATGTGGACAGAAAAAAAAAACAGACTCAAATAGGCAATTATCATGTTTTTCCCTATACATGGAATTTAGGAAATATCTGTGATCCCAGGACTCGGGAGACTGAGACAGAGGATCACTGTGAGTTTGAGACCAGTTGGGCTACATAGTGAATTCAAAGCCAGCCTGGGATATATACCAAGACTTGTCTCCAAAGGGGAAAACAAAAGATGTGAAAATAGAAGGCAGATTATTAAGCAAGAGGAATGGGAATGAATTTTCAAGGGAGAGTAAAACATTTGATCAATAGGCTCAAAGTGCGGTAAACGCATGCATGAAAATGCCATGGTGAAATCCAATATCACACACACACATATATGAAAAGATCAATGGAAGGAGCCTTATGCCTTTGCCTATTGATTTAAACTCTTCAGCTTGGCCATGTATGTTATTTGAGAAACATGGTCCCAGTTTGGTTTCCTAACCATCAGCACTTCAAAGGTTCTCCTTGATGCCTAGCAGATACCACTCCTTTTTTCTGATTAGTTATTCTTCCATTGTCTCATAAACCTATTCCACATGTTGTATTTTACTTTAAATCCAAATGATACCTTCCCCTTTTAATTCTCAGGTGACAATCCTTATGTATGGAGAAAATTTTTTTAAAAAGTGAGAAGAAAACTTCTGTTTCCAACACAAAATTGACCAATCTCCACATATGTGCATGAGGTTTATCTTCTTTCCTTTCTATAATAATGAGCACACTGTTTATCATTGTATGTTGGGTCTCAAGAACTTGCTTTTCTAATTAGTCTTCCTGTTTTCTCTGCTTTCAGGTTTCTGTCTCTGCTGCATCAGCTTGTCTGCAGACAGACATGCTGTAGAACTTTCCTCTTTGAACACAGTAACACACATACATAAATATCTCAGACAACCCCTGTGATTCACTTAAAAAACTTCTTCTCAAGCTACTACCACATTTCAGTGCCCATATTTAGAAAATAAATCTTGAATATAATTATCTGTTCATGTCTTCTGTCTATATGTGTCTCCTTTGATTCCATCTTGATTGTACTCCAATTAGATTTTACTGTTTATTAATCCAATAGGACTAATCTTGTTAAGGTTATCAGTAGTTTGATAACTAAAGCAAATGATTAATCTTCATTTCTTGTGTTGCTTAAGTCTTATTATACACACAATGAAAATCCTCAAAATACATTATAATTTACCTACATGGACATATGTAAAACTTAAAGGAACTAAAATGAGAAGTGGATAATTTCATAGATTTCCTGGGAAATTTTAATCACAATATTCTTAGTAATGGTGAGTTAAGTAACAAAATGAAAAATAATGGTATTTAAAATTAGAGATGGTATCAGAAAATGTACTAGAAATGGATTCTGCTTTTCAAAATCATCCCAAAAAATTGAGTAAACTGAATTGACAAATGTGCACAAAAATACCTAATGACAAAGTGTTGTTTTGCACAATATGCAGAAGTGTCTTGACATTTTAAAATCTAATGTTATCATCCACGTTAATCCAATACAAAATCAAATCATATGGTCATCTAAAAGATGTATAGAAAATCAAGGTACATTCATAAAAATATTTTAGCATGGTAGTACTAAGTAATTCTCCAATCTCATCAAGAGTCTTGCAAAAATTTTATTGCAGAAATCACACTTTAAATATTTAAAATCTTCTCTGAAATTAAAAAGATGTATTACACTGCTTATATCTAACATCATACTAAAGGTCTTTTCAGACCTTTATAATTTACTCTAATTTATGATAATTTAAAGGAAAAAAATTTCCAGATTAGTAAATTAGTACTTAGAAAATTCATGTAATAATCTATTAGAATTAATATGTGAATTTAGCAAGATAATTGAATTTAATATCAATGTGTAAAAATTTAATACTATTTCTGTATACTAGTAATGTTACCAATATATGTATTCAAAGCATTATCTATTAAGTAGCATCAAAAGTACCATACAATATCTAGTAATACATCTGTCAAAAGGTAAGAGTTCTGCTAATGTGTAACACATACTCTGTTCTAACCTAACAAATAAGAAAAAAGGCAAATAAACTATTAGTAAATTTTTCTTAAAGTCATCAGAGAACTGTGGGGGGAAAAAAGCCATACATCAGCATGAAATTCAGGCAGGCACTGACTTCTGATAAATAAAAGGGTGGGAGGTAGGAATGGCTCACTTGTTGAGGCTTTGGGAGGAAGAGATGGCAGCCACTGTGTAAATAAGAAGAAATCAGCCAACTTATTGCGAATGTGAGAGTTAGAGGAAGAAAATCCTGTGCAAATGGAAGAGGACCAGAAAACGCCTTGGACCCAGAATTCTATCCCACATCATAGTGACGCCTGCTGCTAAGGGGGATACAAGAAAAACTCTCCTGCCTAAGAAACTTCAATTTCAGATAACAATGAGACTGATGTGGAGATCTCACATAGAAGTATTAGCTCTCATTACCTGCAAACCTCAAGCTCACAGGAAGTATTGGATGACCAGAACAACAGAGCACCTTTTACCAATCTTGAAAGTGCAACTGGGGAGAACCAGGACCATGGAAAAGGATTTCCTTTGGGGGTGGCCATTAAGGGTGGCTCCTTTTCAAATCCTCAAGAAGAGCTCCTGCAGCAAATCAGCTCCCAGCCACAGTGCCAGGGACCCTCTAGAATTTGCAACTTGTTCTTGCTGAGGACTGTGACAACAATAAAGCCCAAACTAGCACAGCTCATAAACAGTCTGACAGGAAAATAGGTAGTCTCATTAGGTAGTGGGTGTAAATATGCTTTACCTCAGTCCTTATGATTCATCATATTATGTTTGGAATTCAAGCAAGATGACAAAGCATACAAAAATGTAAGGGGGAGAAAATTCACTTTCAAGATAAATAAAGTCATCAGCAATATCAGACCCAGAGACCATCCAGATGTGTTACTATCAGAAAAGGAATATAGAAGACCTATGTAGAAGATGGAGGAATGAAATCAAAGCTAGGGAAAGAGCAGCAGTGTCGAGGATTTCTCCCCTTTATTTCTTCTGCTCTTGTAGCCTGCAATCCCTGCTCTCTAAACTCCCTGCTCAGAGAGAGCTGCCACTTTCTGCTTGCGCTCCATTGGCTTTCCTACTGTGGACTTAGAGGGCATGATCATTTACGTGCAGGTCTCTTCTGGGGACTTTGCCTTTTCTCTAACTTTGTAACCTATCTGGTTTCTGTCTTCCCTTGGCCACTCTTCAGTACTTTCCAAGAATAGATTTATAAATTTTATCTGAAGTTTATACGGTTCATCAGCAGGAGAGTAAGTGTGTCACAGGCTACTTGGCCATCATAGAATCTCAGTCTCTCCACCATAAATACTTAAATCACTGATTGGAGGTGCTTTTGCTATTAGACTGTTATTGCCAAGTTAATTACTATCAAGTGACTTACTCAAGTTGGCACCTACTGACATACTCTATTTGTCTTTTGTTTGTTTTCAAGCTGCTTTAAATAAGCAAGTGGGGATAACTCAAGGACTGTCTCTAATTTAAAAGCTGTTAGCCAGTACAGAGACATTTTTGAGGATCCTCGTTTTCCAACTGTGTAAATACTGAAATAAAAATTTGATTTCATTTGTTGTTGCTAAGGAATGAAGATTTTTATATCCTTGAAGAAACTGTTGGGAGAATTTTCTGAATTGATATTTCTAACAAGCCTGCCTCATGGAAAGTTCTGGAACAAAAAGTAAAAGATATCTCTGTGTCATGTCCTTTTCTGTTCACAGTAAAATATTCTGATTAATTCCAGTATGCTTTCAATGGATACAAAAATCATGTATGAAACTTGGTGATAAACTTTGTTCTTTTATTTCATATTAAATATCTTGTTCTGTACCAGGATTTACAGTAAAATTATATTTATATCAAAGTTCTCTTGATTAAGGATGTTACTTTATGTGTGAAGGACTATTATTAACTATAAGATCTATACACATAAAATTGTTAAAATTTGTAAAAGCCTAGATTTTCAGAAATGAAAATAGCCTGGGATAAGAAAATGACAGCAAACTTGTAAGCAAGAAGACTGAGTAATTTGAGTTATGCATTTGTCTAAAAGGCTCACCTTCCATCCACTAGCTTCATGTTGCAAAACTTAGCTCAGCAACAAAAATGAGAAATAATATGGACTTTGAATCTACTGAACATTGTATTCTGTTGTGAAAGCAAGAGACAATAATAAAAAATTAAAATACAGACAATGTCTTCAGAATTACTCTATTTGTTTGATCCTACCAAGCAAGGTATTTCTTTTACATCACATTTCATAAATTGTGCATGTAGAAGACTTGCAGTTTTTTCTAAACATAGCCTTAATTGTACAAAAGGATAATTCTGGGATCCTAATCTAAAGAAATAAGAGACATGCAAGACAATAAGGATTTAAGAAAAAAATTATGGAAAGTTTCTAAGTTATTTAGTGTCCATGTTAGTATTACTGACATTCCTACTTGCATGGAAATAGTAAACAATAACTCAATAGAACTGTATATAAGTATTTGGTATATTTAATTATGCTTTGGTATGTGTCATCTCATTTTAAAGCAGACAAAACAAACTCATGAAAAACAAGCACTGTTGTATTTTTCAGACTCCTGTTAGAGAATGCTTTACTGACAGTTATTGATAGTTATCGATATATTTGTAAAATATGTACTAGTCTGCTTAAGATTATGGAAGACAGAATGCTCAAACGGTTTAGAAACATCTTTCAGCCTGTCCAGGAGAATCGTCACTGGCACCTGTGACAAAGATGTTTAGCATTAACAGCAGCATGGGGTATTAAACAATTAATGACCAATACATAAAATTGAAAATGTGTGAAAGTATTTTCATGGCAGGGCATTCAAAATGTATTGTGAACATTTTTATCTCAAACTTATAGTTAAAACTTAACAGCTCACAAATACAAACAAAATAATCAAGAGAAACAGCATATTTCCTCATAAAGTGACCTATCCAAAGAATTGCATTTAATCAATTTTATAACATGCAATCATTGAACACTAGTGTGCCAAACACTGTGCTGTGTCTTTGAAATAACTTTGTCAGTCAAGGGTAATTCATGTGCTCAGGTTTGATTCTAAACCAACATAGAGAACACTGACTAGTTTAAACACAATGTTCTAAAGTTGATAGAAATGTACAATTGTGATTATCAGCATTTGGGAAGTTTATTGAGGTACAACAGTGCAAGGTTAGATAATGAGGGTCCAAATACAGTCAAAAGTAGTAAATTCTAGTACTTTACAGAAATGTGAGACATTGCAGTTCATAATAATGTCTCATATCTGATGAGTAACCAGAAGAGAGGAGCTCAGTGCTATAAGCACAAATGATAAGGAGGTTGAAATATTGACAACCTTGATTTGATCAGTGCATATTGTAAACCTGTGTTGAAATATCACACTGCATTACATAAATATGTATAAATATTTCATGTTAATCAAACATTTTAAAGTGTAAGGAGATAGAAATGTTAACTACCCTGATGTGATAATTATATACCATATTCATGTAGTGAATTTTTACATGTATACCACAATTTATACAATTAAATAATTTGTAAATTAAGATTATAAATACTTAAAACCCATAAATAAAAGCTAAAAATTGGAAATTGATACTAGCATTACTTTTTTGATATATTTTGGGTAATCTTCACAAGAACTTATAGCTTACACTTTGATTAGTAAAACCAAAATTTGCTTAGCACATAAAAAATATCAAATATACCAGTGAGGAAGTCATAAATTCACCTCCTCAGAGTCTCACAGGCTAGAAGAGAAAACAGATGGGCAAAAAAATAAAAATAAAAATAAAAATAAAAAAATTTAAAAAAACACTTACTGGCCATTTGATAAAGGTTATCTGCAGAATCAGAACAGGGAGAAGAGAAGTTGACAAAGAGGAATCTCGAAAATATTTTCCCAGAAGTTATAGAAACTTAACTCAAACTGCAGGGTAAGCAAAAGTCAGTAAGTAAATCAATGGAGAAGTGAGAATGACAGTAGATAGGACAAAAAATCCATGAGCAATAAGAAGGTTGAAGTCACTGTGTATTGGCCTTTCTGACTGACAATATGTTAATTCCAAAGGCAAGAAATCCCATCCAGAGCTACCAATACTAGATAGCATATAGGCAAAACATCTGCAGTCATGATAAATAGAAAAAAAAATGCATATTATCAAGGGTCTAGCACTTTGTGGACTTTTGGCTGCTGACAGAGTGAATAAATCAACAAATAGATGAATAACAAAATGTGATTAAGCAGAATAATGACCTCCAAAGATATCCACATCAAAATTCCTGAAACCTCTAAACATGTTATCTTACCTGGAAGAAAGATATTTGTCCAACATGATTCAGAATCTTGAGACAGGAAGGTTAGTCTGGGTTATCGGAGTGGGTCTAGTGGAATCACACAGATCCCTAGGGGTGAAAACCAAAGGCAAAAACGTGCAGTACCACAGTGAAGCAGAGGGAGAAAGACTCATCAGCCCTTGCTGTGTTTGCAGATGGAGGAAGGAGCCAGGATCCAAGGAAATCAGGAAATCTTTAAAAGGTGAAAAGTCAATCTGGGGTTTAGCTTAGCTCTCTAGGGTCCCAGCCTGGTAAGCATGTGGTCGTGAGTTTGATCCCACATACAAAAAAAAAAAAAAAAAAAAAAAAAAAAAAAAAAAGGTGAAAAGCCAGTGGAGCAGATTCTCCCTAGAGATCTCAGGAAGAAAACAGCTCTGCTGACGTCTCAGTTTTAGCCAGCATGACTATTTCAGATTTCTGACTCTTAAAACTGTAAAAATATACCACTCAGTCAGTGATAATTTATTATAGTGGCAATAGAAAACTAGTGCAGCTTACTATAGTGCAAGGTGCAAGGGAAAAAAGAAACTACATTTAGAAAAAGATGGAGAAAATTCTTGGACAGTTTGATTGAACTCTAATTTTTAAAATCTACCAACTCCCCAATTCTTCAATTTATAGGTGGCTCATTTTAGAAATGTCACCTCCCATAATAATGGGGACTAGTTCTAGTAAGTTATGATAGAGATACATTCTCCACTGATTTGGAGAACCCCAAATAATAGACTGGTGTTATGGTTTAGATCCAGAATCCCCCCTTGCAAGCTGTATGTGCTCAGACATGGGACTTTTGGAAGGGTATTGGATCCCGAGGGCACTGCACTTGTCAGCGGACTCATCCAATCCTGAGTTCAGCAACTGAGTATGCTGCAGGAAAGTGGTATCTAGTCCTAAGTGGGCAAATCACTGCTTGCCTTTTTTCTCTACTTTCTGAATCCCATAATGTGAGCATCATTTTCTTCACCATACCCCTGTCCCATCCTGTTTCTGCCTTGGCATCAGCTGACCATGGATGGACTGTAGATGTAAGCCAAAATAAACTTCTTCTATGAGTTGTGGGTTGAAGAATGTGACTAACATAAATTCTTCTGCCAAGGGTGGAGTTTTTGCCATGACTATACCTGACCATCTCTTTTAGAAACCTTTGGAATTGGTTCATGGATGGAATTGAAAAAGTTTTGGAGATACCATCTAGAGTAACCCTAGAATGCTATAAGATACCCTGGATGGGAGATTCTGGTTTGAATTCAGAAGATTGGAGTGGTGAGGAAATTAAGAAGATAAAGACAGATCAGGCTCAAGAGATTCCACTGGGAATGAAGACTTTTCATTACCAGTGAAACTAGAATCAATGTGCATTATGCTGTGGTAAAAATGTATCTTCATTTTGCTCATATTTCAAGACATTGCAGGAGACAGATTAAGAGAAGTGGAATAATTTATCTTGTGGAGAAAATTTCAAGGCAGCCCAATGTTGAAACTGTGGCATGAATATTTCTGGAAGGTTTTAATCATCTTACCATGAGTAGCAGGACCAAAAAGTCAGACATAAATAATATGAAATATTTTGCTGATGGCCAGAGTGGAAGAACTTGTAAAATTGGAGCCTATAAATTTGGAGCTTGTAAAGGTTTAGCCCAGAAAAAAAATTGTTTCTGAAAACATTAACTTTAATAAGAGGCCAAGACTTGGCATTTGGACAATAAGAAAGATCTTTTGGCATCTCAAAAATCCCCAGCCAACTCGGCCTCAAGGATGTAAGCTTTCATGTGAGAATAGAGCTCCTTGCTTTAGAAAGACACCTAGGAAACTTGTTCCTAGGACTCCTTTCAAAGTTCTCACTGATTCAGGCACTTGGAAGCCTCTGCAGCCTTGCTCTAAGGGGAATTGGCTACTTCGCAAAACAGCAACAGACTTTGGAGTCATCCACATGGTACTGCTTTATGGGTATACAGAATACAAGAGTTGTAGGGTCAGGGAGACTTCCATCTAGATTTCAGAGGAAGTGTCATTAGACCAGGAAGTGTGCCTCTGAGAGGGCAGTGCATAAAGCTGTAAGAAGGATGCTGAAACTTCAGTGAAGGTCTAAAGAAACAGAAAAAATTAGAAATGTGGAAAAGCAAAACAGCCATGGGAATGAGCAAATCCAACTCAATAGAGAAGCCATGAAGGCTGTAATAGGCAATGCTATAATAAGGCTGACTAACTCCTTTAGAATTCATATCACACCATCACCTGCCTCAGGTACTGAGGATCTAATATTTGCCCTTCTAGGCTTCAGACTTGCTTTGGTCATTTCCCTTTGTCTCTATTTCTCTTTTTTTGGAATGGGAATGTTTACATTGTAGAATTGTATCTCAGAATCATTTAATTTTCTTTTTCACTTTCATACAGTCTGCCTTGATTATCAGAAAGGACTTTGAACTTGGACCTTTTAACAATGCTGAAACAGTTGACAACTCCTAGAGATGAACTAAATATGTTTTGCATAAAATGTTGTGCATGAGTCTTTTGGGAGTCAGGGATAGAAAGTCAAATTGGAACTAGGTTTGGAACTAGAATTTCCCCTTATATTCTTACACACTCAGATGGGGTTTTGGAGTGCACTTTGACCTTTGGAGCAGTATAAGTAGATTATACCACTCTATCAGTAGATTCATCAGTAGATTCATCCACAGGTGTGTTTTCCAGATAAGTATGCTGCTGGATGATGGGGCATGATCATAGCTAGGGAGTCATTGAAGATGTGACCATGAAATGCACATCTCTCTCTCTCTCTGGATCCTCCCCTTTCTCTCTGCTTCCTGGATGCCATGATGTGAGCAGCTTTTCTTTCACTACACTCTTCTACCATTCTGTTTCTGTGCTGGAGCCAGCTGAACACAGACTGAAACTGTGGGGCAAAATAAACCTTTTCTCTTTTCAAAAAATTACAGGTGTTAGTATTATGTGTGAGTAATAAGAAAGTGCCTGAGATAGTTCATTGAAGGAAACTGTGACTGCAACAACAACAAAAAGTTTAGGACAAAATTGTCTAAAAATGATGCCATTCAGACCCTCAGCAAAGAAGCCAAGTAACTTAGACTTCCAGTCAGTTTTGTCCTACCTGATAAATGTGTTTTATTTTTTTTTTCTGCTTCCCAGAGTTTAAGAGTGCCTGTGATCAAGGTAGTAATGGTGGCTGGTACATAATTATGATGCCAGCAGCCTGAGGGGGCAGTGCTTAGGCAGGAAGAGTAAAAGTTCAAACCAAACCTGGGCGATGTAGCAATGTAGTGAGACCTTGTTTTAAATAAAGGAGGAGAGCTGGAGCAGTAGTTCATTGTGAAGGTTTGGCTTCCTTCACCAGTGTGGAAAAAATATCCCTGAGACTTTTAGATCTGAAATTTAAGATTTCTAAAGGACTCCAGATTACAATAATAGAAACAAAACGAAACAAAACCTTAGTGTTGGTTTTTGTTGATTTCTATTTTCAATTTGGATCCCGTGAATTTTCCCAAGTGCACTGGCACTATGAAATCACAGGAGTAGGTTTAAATGAAGTATGAAATAATGCTGCACACTTGACTGGCCGTGTGCACTGGAACAGAAAGGGCTACGCTTTGCACTATAGTCTGCAGCTGAAAACACATGGAAACACTATAGCTGTTGTTTCCAAATTCAAAGTAAATTCTGTACATGTTAATGTAAAATAGTTCATTACATATAAAGTCTACCTATCTTAATTTTGTACTAACAATCTAATATCTAGATTAACTTTAGTATGATCCATAGAGTAGCAGCTAGATTTAAATAAACTGTTTACCTTTCTCAGGCATCTAGGAAACCATAGGAGTAGGGCAGCTTATTCTATGTAGGAGTTGTTTTTACTGCAGTAGACACTGATTATTATTCCTTCCTAGGTTTTCTGGACAGTCCCACTGTTGTTCATAGATTCATGCTAACTTGGCCCCATCCTATCTCTAAAGCACACTGGAAGCCTCTGATTGGTTTAAGCCAATCCAACAGTTATTCTTCTAGTCACTATTTTTGACCTAGGGTAAAATAAATTAAATAACTCCTTATAGTCCTCTCTTCCTAGGTTGCTACTTTTGATAGTTAATTTTATGCATCTGTGGGGGTCGAGATGCCCACCACATATAGAAAGACACCAACAGACGCCTTCTCATGCAATTGGCAAGGGGTCTTTATTGTCCAAGCATGCGTGGGGCTCACTGAACACGCAGGAACAGGGCTCACTGAACATGCAGGAACAGAGAGCCCCGAGTTGAGCCGGAGCAGGGCTTTTAAGCTTTAGAACAAAGGGAGGAGGGGTCTTTGCAAGCGTGGTCACAGAAGCAGATGGCATTGGTTAGTTTAAATGGCTTTTTACATTTATTGGAGGAGACAACCATAGGGAGGTCTAGAGCTGGGCGGCAGAGGGCGCTTCCTAATATGGGCAGCAGATGCTCAGGAAAGGTACATTCTGTAAATTTCTTAGTCATGAGAGGGGGCTGTTTTTATCTCACAACCCGGATTTCTAGTCAGCTCTAACCTTGTCCTTATCTAACTTAGGCAGCTTTAAACTATAACAGCTCAATTCCTGGAATATTGGGAGGAGATGAGCAGCATAGACCATGCACTTTTAACTAGAGAAAATTCCTCTTACACATCTACTTGACCAGATTAAAGGATACCCAGATAGATGCTAAGGCTTTATTGCTGGCGATATTGGTGAGATGTTCCCAGAAGAGATTAACATTTGAATCAATGAACTGAGTGAAAAGGAAGACCTGCCTGGATCCAGTGTGCATGGAGACCATTCAGTGAGCTGAGGATCCCAACAGAAGAAAAAAGCAGAGGGAAGGTGAACTTAGTCTCTCATTCTTCATCTTGGATATCCTGCTTCTACTTCCTTTGGGTGTAAGAATTCTCAGTTTTTTGGCTTTTTTAACCCAGGAAGTAAACCGTCTTACCAGATCCACCTCCAGGTTTTCAGGCCTTTTTCCTTGGAGTGAGAGTTACACCATTAGCTAGTGGGTTTTAAGGCCTTCAGGTTCAGACTGAGCCATGGACATCATCATGTAAACCAACCCTTTCATAAATTCTCTCTCTTTTCCCCCCTTCCACATTCTATTGGTTTCAGATATCTGGATAACCCTGAATAATCTACTAGTGAAGCCATATGTGACAGCAAGGGAAATGTGCTTTAAAATGAAATTACCTAAAATGGTAGCATGCAGGCTTTTAGGAGAAATGAGCACATCTCTGTCACTGAGGTTTGTGAAATATCAGGAGGCAGATTTCTCAGAGTGCACGACACTGGATTTGAGATTCTCTTGATCCTTTGGAAGCAACTTAGTATAAGTAACATCCATTATTCTCAGGCACCAAAACTGCCCATTTAGGACCTTTCGAAAAATCAGCTTCACTTCTGGTTCCCCAAGTGTGGTAGACAAAATAATAGCCCTCCAAAATGTACATGTATTATTCTCTAAAGCTGCGAATAGGCAAACTTACACATATATTTCAATATGATTAAATTAAATATTTTGACATGGGATGATTATCCTGGCTTATCTGAATAAACCCAATGCCATCACAGGGGTCCTTTTAAGTACAACAAGGAGGTAAAAGAGAGAAACAAAAGCAAGGCTGAAAGGTGAAATGTAAGCAACATAGGACAGGGGCTACAGCCAAGGAATACAGGTGGTCTCTGGAAGATGGGAAAGGTGAGATGGATTCTACGGTGAAACACCCATGAGAGCCTCTCTTCTACCATTTTGAGTTTAACCTTGAGAGACACACTAGACTTCTGATGACCAATATATTTGTGTTGTCTTAAGCCACTGAATCAGTGGCAATTGGGAAACATATACATGTATCTTATTTCTGCTTCAAGTCCACCAAAGCAACTGTCTTTGATTTTCTCTCCTGAATTCAAGTCCAGTAGAATCTTTATTCCTCAATCCTGAAAATCATCTTTAAAAATATAAAATCAGAGAAAGTTCCAAGATTTCCTTACACATAGCCAGATCACTGTATAGGGTAAGCAACCTACATGCTCTGATGAATTCTCATTCAGAATCCAGAATTCTCAACTGGGTTACATAGTGCAAAGCTTGTTAAGCTTCATTATACCTGGAAAGTTTTATAAACGAAGACACCCATTTTATACTTTGTACTGATGAAGTCAGCATGTCTAAGCATGCCGACATTACTGCATGTTTCAAGTTTCAAGATGCAGCCAAGTTAGAGAACCACTGAGCGAAACAGTTCTTCTCATGAAATCTAGCTGCATAGTTTTGGTATCTCAATAATTCTTTTCTGTCCCTGGCACAGTCCACAAGGAATTACTGTGGCATTTGTGGGAAAATCCTCAATCGTAAGTGTTATATGATATTCTAAATTGGAGTGCTCCTTAAAGCAGACAAAGGCTATTAGTAGGATTACCAGTAAAACCCAAGGAAAATCTGGGGTTTGTCTAATGCCAATGAATCAATAATAGCCTTTAAAATCATGATGTGAGACCAGGAAAAACTGAGTAAATATACACAAGAAGTCTTTATCCTATTTGTGTGACCTTTTCCATAAACCTAAATGTATACAAAAATTAAAAATGTAATGAAAAACAAATCTTGAACTAATAGCCCCATAGTCTCAGCCATATCTGACCCCTGAGATAGAGCAAAAGCCCTGAATATGGCCAGGCATTAAAAAATAAAATAAATAGCAGGACATGGCTGCTATCATTGCTGTTTCTCCTCAAAAAAAATCTAGTTTCATATAAACTGGATAGCTCTACATGTTAATTATCTAATAATTCAACTTCTAATAGGACTTTAGCACAGACCCATAATATAGGTTTAACCAAAACACCTGCTTAGAATCCTTTACAACAAAACCTGTATGCTCACAGAACTCATAGTTCTGTAAGCTCTTCAGTTACATGGTAACTATTTGAAAACACAACAATCTTAAGTCTTGTTTATCTGTCTTTTGATATTCTGTGATAGTTAATCTCAATTATGAATTTGATTGAGTTGAAAAATGCCTAGGAAATCAGTAAAGAACACATTTAGATGTATGCCTGAGGGTTTTTCCAGAGATGATTGGTATCTAAAAACAGCAGGCTGAAGAGGGAGACCTATCCAAATACTGGCAACACCATCCAATGGACCAGAAGTCTGGAAGGAATAGAAGATGTAGGAGGAAGTCTGCCAGGAATCCTCTCTCTCTCTGCTTCCTGTCTGCAGTAAGATGAGCTGCCTGCTCCACCATGTGCATATGCTTTCCCCTATTGTCCCCAGCATGATATTCTACCTCATTATAGACCAAAAATAAAGGAGCCAAATGACCATGGTCTAAACAGCTGAAACCATGGGTATAGATAAATCTTTCCCCCTTGAAGTTGTTTACATCAGGTATTTTGTTATGGTGACAGAAAAATGACTAACACAAGGTCATTTGGTTAACAGTTAAACTTTCCTAGATAGGATGATCTTCTGATCAAAAAGTAGCTTTTCCTTGGCAGTCTGGCTTGGTGTTACATAAAAACTAATGATAGAATTGTTAAAATGAAAAGGAAAGAAAAGGGAAGGAAGAGGAAGGGAAAGGAAGAAAAAGAAAAGAAGAAGAGGAGAAGAGGAAAAGGAAAAAGAAAAAGGAAAAAACAAGAACAAATCTGGAAGTATTGAAATGCACTAAGTCACTAAAAAGATGACAATGGATTTCACAAGACACCTCACAATGTGCAGGAGTTTCCTAGAAAATCTTATGTGTCATCCCTCCTCCTCCAAGCTTTCTTATTTCATGAAGTCAGATGGCACACATTCTTTGGAGAGGTGCTCTTACAATCATACGCCAACCTATGGGCACTTTACTTGTGTGAAGTAGCTCCAAATTCCATTCCTGCTACTTTCTCCAGGAATGGCAGCCCTTCTAGAATTCTGTTTGCCTTCTTAAATTTCTATTGGTATTGGATGGAATTTGAGGTCATGTTACAATGGCAAATCTAACATGTGGGATATTGTAATAGAAACTGCTGTGTTGGAATTGTCCATAGAAGATGATATTCAATACTTTAAAGCTACTTTCAACCAAAGCAACACTCAGCCAAATGTAAGGAGACTTAGCAAATAAAAATGCAGAACATTAAGTTAGAATTTTAGAATACATTGCTTTAGAATCAGGCCTTACTTACATTAGAAATACTGCAGTAGAATCCAACCCCGACCCCACCACACACACACTGCCTGTATGGGTCAGTTTGTTAGTTGCCCAGGTAACAGCTCCTGTTACAGTTCTTGTTACTTGTTTTTAGAAATGGTTGGTTACTGTGATGCATATTGCAAGAACCAATCAAAAACAGCCAAGTACTCTGTTTCTGTATTCTTCCTGCTGCAAACTCCATATGAGCCATAAACTACCAGAGATCAGGGCCTGACATTTTGAGTGACAACTGGGTGTTGTTTCAGTGTTTCTGTTTGTCACAGCAATACCACTTGCTACCTACCTTAAATTTGTGTTTAACTTTTTATCCTGTGTTTTGCTTGGTACTTCTCAGTGTAGCACATGCTATCCAAAGAATGTCTTTCTGTACAGACCAGAACTTAGACCAGAACTCTTTGTGACCTGAAATAGTATTGGGAGATGTCCTTTTCAAGATGTCAAGAATAGATAAGCAAATTTGTGTTTGATGATGACATCTATGATATGAGGAATTTTTTTCCCTTTCATACATTCTATGAGGCTTTACCATATGTGTAATTTACCTGTCATATTTATAAAAATTTTATAGATAGCTGCATTGAAGAGTAATAAAATTACTCTTTGATTTTCTCAGTAGCCAGGTAAGACTGTCTAGGAGAAAGAATAAAGGTGGTATCAAAATAGTGCAACTCAATATTGGTTTTAAAACAGTGATGTTATCTTCAAGCTATCCTTTGTGAAATATATATGCTATGGAGAAATATTTTCTGTATCTTTGAAATTAAATTATACCTCAGTGGCAAGATTTGTCTGAAGTTGTGTATAATAGAAAATACATTTTTATGATTGTTATAAAAAAATGATCATTGAAAAATAGGTCACTAAATCTGATTGCAGCAGGTAACTACTTCCTTTCGACTTTAAAAATTCACAACTTGACATTTCTGGTTTTTAAAATATGAATTTGGTATTTATAATCTGTAAACACAGATTATCAGGCCTAAATTGAAAGTTGAATAAAATGTCCTCACTGACCTTCAGTTTGTTTACTTACATGTTTTCTATTGGGTTATAGAGAAATGAACTATTATTTTTAAAATATTTAAGAAGTATTATATCTGATCATGAATAAAATCATTACATTTCATTTGAAATGAACAAAAAATAAAGATGATGGGAAGGTAAATAATACAATTATTCTCCAAATATTTTTTCATGGTATCTACCTGCTTATATCTTTCCAACATTCTAATATTCTAGAACTTTATATTTAGTAGTATGAGTGTCCTTAAATTTATCATTAAGTTTTATTTCAAAAATCATTTGTCACAACTTAATTAAAATGTGTCAAATATAAAATATTTCTCAAAATCATGCTTGTCCAAAATTAGAAATAGTTTCTTCCAAATTGCTGACATTGGTTTCTCATATTTTTGCTCATGTTGCTTTACCTGATGTCTTCAGATGCTCAGATTTAAGAAACTTACTGATTTTCTTTTTATTCAAGCCACTTTCTGGAATGTGAAACGTGTTCTTACAGTTGGTGTTGAGCAGTCACTGCACTGAGCATTTGTTATAAATGAATCATGAAACGTGCAAACAGAAACACACTAATATCCAGACCTCTCCAACCCCACTCCAGAATTCTAATGTCATTTTGAAAGAGGTCTGGGCCTCATTTTTTAAAAATATGCTGGATAATTCCTTTGAACAGTGAGAGCTGAGAAACATTGCTATAAATCAGCATGTTTTCAAACCTCTATGTATATATATTACCCTGGATGTGATTAAAACGTAATTGGACTCGAAGGTATGGGGAAAGGCTGAGAGCTGGCATTGCTAATACACGTTCAAGAGGTGCAGATGGTGCCCATCTGTAGGCTTAGGATCCACTCAAAGTGGAGGCGCTGTCCATTGAGGTCTTGTTAGGGAAAAAATGAGCTCAAGAACTGCATGTATTAGTTTCTTTTTATTCTGATCTTCTGGTGAGTTTTTTGCCCATGAATGTTTGAGAAGCTCTGTTTGGGAGAACATTTCTTGGATTAAAGAAAAACAGGAGACGGACTGGGCTGATGGCAAGCAGAGCAGCAGTGTAAGTGATTGAAAGTAAGAGAAAGTGTCACATAGAACAAAGAAGAGAGAGAAAACCACAAGATCAAACCTGTATTCCTAAAACATCCTCCAGTGCTGTTTTGTTGTTAAGTCTGAGTCATATTTGAAATATATCTGTTTTGTATTTGACAAACCTGTATTCCTAAAACATCCTCCAGTGCTGTTTTGTTGTTAAGTCTGAGTCATATTTGAAATATATCTGTTTTGTATTTGAACTGTAACTGTATTTGAAATATATTTCTTTGAAATGGAATGAGTTTGTCTATTAAATTGCTTGTGTCCTAAAACATTTGTTAATTAAAAAACTCTTGAGTTTGATGTGTTTATTTTGACATGTATACTTACTTGTGTTCAATTCACCACATCAAAGTCAATATAAATATATAGGTTGTATAAAATAATTGACATTCTGAACTTCTGTCATGGATCTCATTAATTATAAATCCCTTAGTACACCAAAAATCTAAATAATAGCATTTTCCTCTTTATTTTGTAATTATTTGCTTACCTTTCTTTTGTTTACCACTTAATTCCTCAAAGGCAAACATTCTGAAGAATTATTTAAGTTTGGGTCTAGTGCATAGAAGTTGCCTAAATTGTTCATTGAGTAAACAGATGCATGAATGCAAAAATCATATATTACATACCTGTGAACAGCTGGTCAAAGAGTAAGTTCTAAAAATTCTGAGAATGAAACTATTAAATTAATACAAAGCAAAGGACCTCAGATAATCCTAAGAAACCTATTAAGCAAAAAATGTTTGCTTAGACCAAAACAGGGAATACCAGGTAGAATTTTCCATACTAATTTAAACAAAAATACAGCTTAGCTACCTGCCCATGTTTTAATCTCATCCCTGGAGTGTGGATAATGTGAGAGGTTACTAGATTTGAGTCAGCCTGCCATTCCTCCTGTCTAAGTCCACCCTCAACAAGCCAATTTCTTCCTAGTATTTTATTCATGGAGAGGTCACCTATGTGCCACACAAGTATCCCAAGTACATCTCCTTTTTACACAAGGTGTGCTACAAAAATGCAGCAAACTTTAAATTTTTAAAAATTACAGTAAAAGACATCGCCATGAATCACCCTCAAAACACTCCCCCTTGCTTTGAACACACCTCATAGCTCTTGCCACTTTGGGGAGCAGCTCTAGAAGTCCTCTCTCATCGACGTAATTAGGTGAATTACCTTCATATCCTGAACCAGTTCAAAGTGCTTAGCTTTCCTAGCCATTCTGACTTTAAGAAAGAGCCCGAACACGCATGGTATTAGGTTCGATGACAGGTGGATAAGGTTACACCGTCATGTTTTTACAAGCCTGCCTTTCTGTTGGATGGCATTTAACAGCCACAGTCACCATATCTCTGGTCTCACCTCATAAACACACTCATGAAAGAATTCCAGAACTGGCTCAGAAAGTGCCAAGAACAATGGGATAAACATTTGAAGCAAGGGGGAATATTTTAGGATGATTAATGGCAATATGGCTTTTAATGAAATAATTATCACTTTTTAATTTAAATTTTCATCATATACCTTGATCGTACCTTGGTATATCATTCTCTTGTAGCATTGCTTAATGTCAGTCTAGTTCCATATCTAATACATTCTGAGGCTTTCACAGAATGTAATTAGAACCATTAGACTGGAAAGTTCTAAACTCATTGAAAAGGCAACAAGGTGGTAAACACCATCTTAGAGACAGGATAAGCTGGTAATTCTTCTGTATTTCATCCATAGAGAATGAGGAAATTTCCATGTGAAAGATTTAAATAGTAAGAGAATTTCCATATTTCTAACATGGTTTGTGTCTGGATGTCCCCACTGAGTCTCATTCAGTCATGAGAGGCAGGCTTTTTAGAAGCTGATGAATTTAGAGTTTGTGACTGGTTCACTGCCTACTGCTGAGATGTGTGGTGTGAGTGCTACAACCATCCTTAGGGTAGGTGGCCTATATACAATCTAAGGGAGGGAAGGAGGCTTGCTCCCCACTTTTGTTCTCATTGCTCTTGTTGTCTTCTGCCATCATGAAAGGCTGCCCCTCAGCCATGCCACTCTACCTTTAGAGTCAGCAGATTATCAATGGAAACCTCTACAAACTGTGAGCTAAATAAGCTTTCCTTTTTAACTTTTGGTTTTGGGTATTTTGTCTCAGCAACAGGAGAAAAGTAACCAAGACAACTGCATATAACTAATGTAAATAACAACTATACATAGTCCAGTCTAACAAAAGCATTATGATTTTTGAGTTTAGTTATTACAGCCAATGAAAAGATGTATGACTTCAGACCAGTTGCTTCAGTCTCCTGAGGAGACAATTTCTTGAAGTGTAGAGACACTAATGCCTGTTTGTCAGTAAGGGGCTGCTGAAATAAGATGCTGGCAAGATTTGAATATATAGTAAAAAAAAAAAATGCCTTCAGAATGATAAACTGAAAGAATTGTAAAGGAGATATAAGGAATAATGGCAAAAAAATAAAACTAAAGAGATAAAATGATTGCAATTTTGAAATATTTGAATGTAACACTTATCTATTGAAACTAAGTATCCATTAGAAATAGAAGTAAAACTGCTGAGTATCACGAAAGGCAAAAGTTATAAATATCCATCTAATATCTATCTAATATCTCTTGGCAGGACATTCTGTGCTCTTATAAAAAAGGTATTGAACCGTCTTAAACAAATTCCACAATTATATGGATTCTTTCTATTTTGATCAGATTCCCACCAATTAACTTGATTAAAATTCAGCATCTTTTAAATTCTTCCCTGAAGAGAGCTCAAAAACAATCTTCTGTACCTCTACTTTTTATGAAATTGAACATTACTGCTCCTATGATAATTTTTTTCTCATCAGTCAAAAGGTCAAAGTGCACCTATTTACTGTCCATTATGTGCTTGGGAATTAATAGCAGGTACCAGCAATACAACAACAAATTCAACACACAGAATTCAAACCAGACCTCCTAGGGCAAATGAGAGAAATCTCATACACATTAATCAGCCATGACTGCCATTATTAAGCATAATTTTCATGTGCTTGTTCAATGTAAACTGATTTTGTGTTATATTTCTATGTTACATTGCTAATATCTCACCAAATCAGGTTATAGAAACTGAGAAACCAATGAACAGATTCTCAACTTCTATACATTATTCAAAGTTACATATTTTATTTGAATTTTCTTAGGAGAATTCTAAAAATTTACATGAGTAGTAAAATCTTAATATCACAATATATGAGGCACATAACCTATTTTTAAGATTTCTACATAAATATATGAAGATTAGCGATAAACTCTTTGATATCTCTAATATAATGCCAAGTACCTGAAAAATGCTGTATCACCAATAAAAATAGAAATATCAATAAAAGATCAATGAATAACATCAACATATATCATCTAATTTTCCACTTTATAACAGTTTAATGTTCTTTATAGCTGACTTCACTAACATACAAAGAAGTAAGTAGTTTTCACAATTCCAGACTATTAATATGTGAGCAAGGGAGGTAAGGTTAGAATTTATATTCCTGTGCTTTTAACATTCTATATAATTACTCATATTATTATTATCATCATATTTTAGTTATCAATATGATTTTTAATATTATTTAGAATTGCCTATTCTACAATCCATAGAATAAAAATGAAATTTGCATACAGGAATAGAAACAACAGAGTAATAGACAACTTACATCCTGGGAAAAGAAATCTCTGCAAACTATGAACCTGACAAGACACTAATATAGACTACATAAGAAACCTAAATAAAATTGTATCAAAAACCAAACTAACATGTAAAAATGGAGAGCATGTAGACTTAATGGACACTGCTCTAAAGACATGAAAAGAGACAAAAGGTATATGAAAAACACTCAGCATCAATAATAATCAGAGATATGCAAATCAAAACCACAGTGAGACATCACCTCATTCCAATAAGAATGACATATCATTTGACTTTCCTGTCACTCAGATGCAATATCCAACACCCACAATTTAATGGAAGACAGGTCCAATTTCACTCTCAGGGCTGAGATTCAGTGCGTGGTTGGCTTCAAGGCAGAAACTTCATGGTGAAAAGAGGTGGCAGAGTAAAATTGCTTATTTTACAGCAGTCATGAAGCAGAGTAGAGAAATACAGCCAAAGAGGAAGGGGCATGGACCATGTATAGTAGCCAAGGTCACACACCCACAATTCACCCAGATCCTTCCAGAAGCATGCTTTACTAATACCTTAGATGGCTCCCAAGCCAAACAAGTTGATAATAAAGCTTGACTATCACTAATAATTGCTATCAAAAAGATAAAGACAAGTTCTGGTGAGAATGTGAAGAAAAGAGAAGTGGTACTGTTTGCAGGACTGTGAAATAGTACAGGATATGGAAAAGGGGATGGAGATTCCTGATGATCTTGCTGTAACCAAGTACACTAACACATGCTTGCAATTTCAGCTACTAAGGAAACTGAACCAAGAGGATCATTGGACAAAAATGCTACAAGATTACAAACTCAAAAAAAGTTAAAAAATAGAAATACTATATGATTCTTCAACCTTACTATTGGGTGTGTATACAAAGGAAGTGGGGAAAAATGAGTGCAGTTTGTTTAACCGACATTTGCACTCCCATGCTCAGTGCAGCACTATTCACAGTAGCCAAGCAATGAAAACATCTAAGTGTGTACTGACTAATGAATGGACACAGTAAATGTTCTACATACACACAATGGAATACTATTCAGCCATAAAAATGAATTAAGTCTTGTCATTTGCAACAAGATGGATGGAACAGGAGATCATTATGATAAATGAAATAATGTGGTCCCAGAAAGATAAGTATTAAATAATTATATTCTTGTGGGATTAAAAAAAAAAGTTGATCTCTTAGAAGTTGAAAGTAGAGTGATGGTTACCAGAAGCTGGGAGAAGAGAAATAAGGCTGGAAAAGACTGATAAATTATGGTTAGACAAGTGCAAGAAGTTCTGATGTGCTATTTACACAGAAAAGTGGTGCAAATAGCAAGAAGATACTGTACATTTTTAAAACCTAGAAGAAAATAATTTCTAATGTTTTACCATAAATGATAAATGTGTTGTAGGATAGATATTTGAACTGTATTTAAACATGAAATGTGTACATGTGCTAAAATATCACATGGCAAAACCATATATAGGTACAATTTTACAATGTCATGTATCAGTTAAAATAAATTTAAAAGATTAAAAAATAATTTAAAAAAATAAAATTTGATCAGTCTGCTTTGGCTGCATTTGGAGAGTTGATTATTTCAGTATGATTTTCAAAATCAGATTTGTAATTTAGACTGGATTCATGTGGAATAAGAGCATGAACTAATAATGAACTAATATGCAAAATAATTGACATGTGTTCTTTTATTATGGAGATAACTTCTACCAAATTAATGCCAAATATTCTAGTGTAATGCAGTTTCAACAATGTTCCTAAAAATCTTTCTAAATATGGAAAACAAATAAAATTAATCTGGTAGGATAAATCAGCAAACATCCCCAAAATTACAATGAGAAATGGATAAAGGAAGAAGACATACATTATGATGTGTGAAAATGCATGTAAACACATAATATTATATAAATAAATAAAGTTCACTTATCTAAAATGGATCTAATATTTACTTAAAATCCTATAGAGAATTTGATATACATCTGTTAATAGAAGAGAATGCTGACATTAAAAATAAGTGTGAAAGAATAAATAATTCACTAAATAGTGCTCAAGTAACTAGCAATTTTTATTTTAAATGTAGAAAGTTATATATTGTACATCAATTAACAAAATATCCCAGATGTATTAGGTATTTAAATGTAATATATGAAACATTACTCATAATGTATAAATGCACATAACATTTGTGATAAGGACAACCTCTAAAAATGACATACTGCAATGTCATTAAGCAGGATAAATATTACACCATTTTTAAAGGATTCTGCCTCAAATAATAACAATTGGATTTCTTGAAAAAATGTACACTGAAACCTTTACTTTGAAAATAGCTTATAAATGTTAAACATGCTAGTATAAACATAAGTTTAAAAAAATCTCAACAAATAAAATATAAAAACATTGTCACTATACATTAAAATCTATTTCATCTGACAAGAAATCCAAGCAAAGGGAAAAATGACACTATTTTACACTATGTGCTTTGGGACTGGAATGTCTGCAAAACCCTTTATGTACTCAAAAGCAGGGATTTTGCGGGGAGGTTGGATCATAGGGTACTATGCCCATGGAGGAATTCACATACCTGGGAGTTCAGTGGCTGAGTGTGCTGTTGGGTCTCAGGGTCAGTTGGAAGAGGTGATCAGGATTGTAAAACTGAAAAATGCAGTAATTAAAATTAAAAGCCAAATGGATAGACTTACTATATAGTTGGGGCTTTTGAAATAATAAGAAGGTAGGCATAGATTTTTATATTCATCCAATAACATTCCTAGAATGTAGAAGACAATAAGTGAGATTTCTAAGAAAGGAGAGAAAAAACCAGGACAGAGCAACATTTAGAATATTTTGTATAGTCCATAACAAGTATTCTCTCTTTCTCTCTCTTTCTCTCTCTCTCTCTCTCTCTCTCTCTCTCTCTCTCTCTCTCTCTCACACACACACACACACACACACACACACTTAAGCTTATCATGGGGGAGAAAGAACAGGCAGAGGAAAAAACCCTGAAAGTAGCCAGGGGATAGAAAGGGCAGGAGGGAGGGTAACAGCAGGTGGGGCTTTTTGGAGCTTGTTGACTCTAAGGTGTGTGATACTGGGATTAGAGGTGTGTGATACTAATTAGCCCACTGATTGGTTTAATGTAGTTTTAGGTGTGGGTAACAGAAAGGTCCACCCTTGGCATGGACGGATGGCACCACCCAAGAGGGTGAAAGCCCAGATGGGATAAAGGGGAAAGAGTCACTTGCTACTTGTCCATTGCCACCTTCCTGCTCTGTCATGGACTGTTTCTTCTCTGCAGTGCCCCTCCATTGTGCCACTCTGCCTTGGAGTCAGTCACTCATGGACTGAAACCTTTGTATACCATGAACTAAAGTAAGTGTTTCTCCATTTAACTTATGAATGTTGGGTATTTTGTGTCGGTGACAAGGGAAGTAACTAAGACAAATGAGTAATATGCATGAGGAAATAAAGACAGTATATGGCACACATATTTTTTCAATGTCAGTTATTACAATTAGATATGAGGTTGATGGCAGAGGGGAGATAAGCCTAATGGCAAAGATCAGTGCATTATTTATTGTCAAATAGTCATAAGGAGAAAAACAGAAAAAAAAAAAGAAAGAAAATTAGCCCCAAATCCTACCCTGCCTTTGGTGACAAATGTTCCATATTTTATCATATAACTTAATAATCATGCTTACTCACTGATTTCTCTCCAATATGAGGAAAACAGAATGGTGTCACACTGAAGTTTAGCTTCTTTCCAGCGTTGTACTTTGCCAGTGACACACCCACAGAGCATATGGCCAGCAGAACATTTTCTTCTACATTCTGCACTTATATTTCATATTTTCCCTTCAGAAAATCCTCTTGCTTTAGAGCATATAGTAGAGAAGGAAGATGCACTTGTATCTAGCCTTCATTTGATTTTGTACTAATAATGAGAATTGCAAATCTGTTTGATGAATTTTAGTCCACGCTATAAAGTATCTTTCACGAAGTTGCATCTTATATATTGATCTAATTGAAGTCCAGTTTTTATGTGAGACCATTTAAATTTAAACTTAAATATTAGGCAATATTAAGGGAACATTGGGAGAAAAAGAGATATGACAGCTCTCAATTAGAAGCAAGAGTGCATTTATTTCTTTTATAAAACTGAATTACCTGATTCTACTGGTCAAAGTTGCTGCATAGACACAAATCTATAATAAGTATGTATCCAACCAAAAAGGTGGCAGACCCCAGCAAGTACTGCATCAACATGTTGTGTTAATGTAATCATTTATACATTGAGTTCACCCTATACTAGGTGTATTAACAACACTTGTAAGCAAATTCTTGTCTTTAACATTTGAATTGGAAGATAATTCTAATTTGGATGACAATAATGATATATTACTCAAAGTAAATATAGTCTAACCAATAATTTGTAATAATAAGTGGTAAGGATTTAAATTCAGGTGACCTGCTCCTCTTCAAGGGATTATTAGCATATTTTAGACACCTGTGGTTGCTGATAAACCATCGATCGAGTGCTTAATTTTTGCCTTCAACTGTCATATTGCCTTTGTAAAACTAGTCTTCTCAAGTGCAGGAGATTTTTTAACAAGTAAATCAGTTATGCCATCATTATTATAATGTTTTTCTACATTACTTTTACCTGTTGTCTCAATAGTAAATCAAACATGTCTTTGTTATTACATTTATGTCTACATTACTTACCCGTTTCTCATCCATGGACTTCCTTTTTAATGCCACTTCTGTTTTCCATCTATCTTCTCATGATGATTTTTACATCTATACTTTGAAAATCCTCTTGAGCAAGAAGAATTTCCATTGACTTGAAAGCATTCAAACTCTGCTTTTGGCACTTTATTGCTTTAACCATAAATATTAACCAATATTTTTCACTTTGGAGCCACAAAGTCACATTTCATGAAGTTCCACCTAACGTTTTCACTTTGTTTTATTCATCCTGCACTATCTACATTTGAAGCTATCTTTGTGTACGGAACAGGAGTGCTTTCTCTCAGATGCCTGATTATATTACTCAGGAGACACTTAAAGGTATCTTGTGCTTATGACCATTTAGAACGAATGGCAGCATAGTCATACTGGAACAGTCAGGAACATGTTTCATCTCCCCAGGATTAGCAAACCTATTATTCTGTTCTGATCACCTTTTGTGATTCTCTGTTCTTATTCTGCTCAGAAGGGTGGGCAAAACTGCTGAACTTTTTGATCTCATCATGCAGTGGAGAATTTAAATGGAGCAGGCATCATTTTATTATGTGCAAAATGATTCCTTTTCCCCAAAAATAGATTTATATCTAGAGAGTATACCAGGACACAAAAATAAAGAGAAAATTTCAAAAGCAACCAGACCTCAAATGTGTTACTTATAAAGGACCAGAAATTGGATTAACAGCAGACTTTTCAAATGTTACAAATGAAAACGAAAGAAAAAGGCAATTTAAAATGTTGAGAGAAATAACTGTTATTCTAGAAACCTGTAACTAAAGCATCATAGGACAGTAAAGACACACAATCTCATTTTCAAATGAAGACAGAGAATATAGGAGGAAATTAGGAGAGGTTTATTTTTCTGTCACAGTGTTTTAGGTATCAAAACATAAAATAAAAAATAATTTTTTGGAAAATGAATAGGCCTAAGTAGATAACATTCCCAACAAAATGAAAAGTATTAGTATATAGAAGAATAGTGAGTCTCATCTTTATTTCTCCAGCCCAGAATGCTCATCTGATCTTGAGATTTCTTTACTCAATATCCTATTCCACATATCAATCAGATTGTATAAAAGGGTCTTAAATTTACATGTGCAAAACCCTCCTGATTTCTCTTTCCAAATTTACCCCATCTGCAGTTTCCTTCACCTCATTTATGAGATACTAACCTTTGTAACTGCTGTACCAACTGCCTCAGAGGGATCACTTTCTCTCTCATACATCCTATGCACAATCTTTCTGTAAATCTTGTAGGCTCAACTTTAAGAGAGAATCAGATTCTGATCCTTTCTACTTTACCTCTGTTTTTATCTTGATCACATCCCTGTGCATGCGCGTGTAAACACACACACACACACACACACCCTCCCCCGTAATGAACTCAGGCCAGGGACACTGCAGGACAGTAGTAAAAGGATTCGCTCTTCTCTCTGGGTCCTGCATTCTGTCCTCAATACGGCGATCAGAAGGACGTTGAAACATGCATGTCCATATCCCATACCCTTGCTCAACACGCCTGATGCCTACATGTCTCTTACAGTAAAAGTCATCAGCCTTAAAATGGTCTGCAAACTCGGAAGGCTGCCTACATGGCTCCCCTTGGCTCTGGTTACTTCATCCACCCCTTCTCTTCTCTCCATGGGGCCCTGCTGACCTCGTTATGGTTTTTAGAACATCCCATCTACAGAAAAGCATCCAGTGTTCACCCTCCGTTCGAGACGCACTTCCTTTTAGTATCCACAAGGCTCAGCCTCTCTCCTCCCTCAAGCTTTAGCTCAAATGTTTATCAATCTGTCCTGTTACCCTAATATTTAAATGTGCAACCAATCAAAAATCTTGCTTCACCATTACTTCCACTGAGATTAATATATTTTGATGGGTTTGCCATACCATTTCTTCCCTTCCATTCTTTCTAAATGAAAAATATATAAATTTGTATGTATGTATAATGTAAGATACATATTGTATGTACGTTATGAGAATGCACATTTAAATATATACACATTTTGTATATACAATATATTCTATTCATATACTTGGTAAATAATGCCCTTGACAGGAAATACATTCTTTTTATTTCATAGCTAAAGTTCTATTAAGAAAACTGTATAGTTCCCTTATCTTTACTTCTATTTTTCAGATAATTGCAATGATTTTTTTTAGAATGTATCACTTCTAAATAAAATATTAACTGGTTAGTATTTTATAAATACTGGTTTTTCAAGTGTCCATCTCCAATAATTTAAGATAAATCAACCATAATTACAACCCATGAACCCCTAACTCTCAATCTGTTTGATAACCATAGCTATGAAGTACACAACTTGAGGGCACTGTCTCAGGCACAGAAGGATGACAAAGTCAACCCCAGAATGAAGCTGGAAGGACACTTCCCTATGATGTGCAATGAGAGACCCCCTTGTTTATGTGGCATCACAAATGTCTGAGACAGATTGCGTTATTGACCCTAATTATTAACTCCCATATAGCAGAATAACTCACAGTAACACTGCAATAGCTTCATTGTGGAGAGTCTGAACCCATCCTCCCTTGGAGTCTGGGCTTGGCCATGTGACTGGGATTCCTTCAACCTTGGTCTGCTAGTGGACATTGCATTGATAGGGGCTTAAACTGTGTCTGTGTAGTCATTCACTTTCTTGCACCCTCACCTCTTGTCACAAGAAGAACACACCACATGTAACCTCTAGTACAAGAAAGATCACAGGCACGTGAGACTTTCTCAAATGACTCCACACATAGCTTGGACCCCGCTGAGCCCAGCCTAGATCAGTCAAACTCCAGAGGACATGTAGACACCTGGGAGAGAATCATGCATGAGGATGAGTTCTGTGGTGATTTTTCAGTGTTAATATGACAGTGACTGAGTGTTAAAATAGCTAATTGTACAATAAATATATTTGTGATCTCTTTTATGTGAAGGCATATGATTGTTTCCTCAAAGTTTACAATGTACCGTTTCTGCTCTCAAAGCTCACATCATCTGTTTTCCAGACTTCTTGCTCCTTATTCAACTGAACAAATATTCATTCGATGCTTTCAGTGTTCCAGGATTCATGCTGGTTTCTGGGCATCCAGAGGAGAAAGGGCGATCATCATTGGCCTCAAAGAGCTCATACATAATTAAGAGAGATGGACTAGTAATACAGCCATGGAAAATCTCATAACAATTATTGTACCAATAGCAAAATCTAAGCAAAATCACCAGGCTCATTTACCATGCAGTAAAACAGCACCATGGCTCATCTGTGCCTATGACTCTGAGCTCATTATAGGCAAAAGTTGGCCCAGAAGTATAACTAAGGCCACGATTCTAGCATCGTTGTACCTAGCTCCATGAAACTCAGCTCTCTGGCAACCTCACTTATTGGAAGCACAGTGGACATGGCAACAAGCAATTAAAAAAAATCTTCTGAACAAATAAAATTGATGTCACAACTTCCATACACGAAGTTCATATATTTTATTTATAGTGTATTTATGCTGAGCCTCTCAAACCAGAGAGCATTCATTTTTAATCAGATGCAAATTTCACAGCATATCTTAGAGTGGTATAGTTGCTTAATATATTGCAGACAGAGTGATGAATGTAAATACAGACTATACATAAAATGAGAATATTTTCCTAGTCATTCATAAAAATGAAGTTGAAATAAGATTGTGTAATTTAAAAAGAATAAAAAAGAGTGGCCTACATTATGCTATAAAGAAATAAGCCATTTTTGACCTGAAATGGAAACAGTGGGTTCTAATGCAGATAGAGCGGACGAGTGTGGTTTTACTTGTCGAGACCACCAGCTCCTACAAAGACGGCCTTTCAAAGACATTAGAGGACTTATGGCCTGACAATTAATATTTCATTTGCCTCTTTGCAATGTTCCTTCTAATTATCTTATTTTATTTTTTGTGGTATTGGGGCCTTCACACTCAGATGTATCCCCACTCCTTTTGTTTTAGTTTGAGACAGAATTTTACTAGGTTTCCAAGCAGGACTCCAGCTTGTGATTCTCCTGTCTTAGCTTTTCCCAAGGTGCTACGACTGTAAGCATAAGCCTCCATGCTGGGCTATTACTTGTCTTGCTGCTGTTGTTTTTATCACTTCCTGTCAATACTAAGGTTAATGTTGTCCTGAGAGATGCCTCATCCCTCTGCCCTTCCGCCCACCAAGGTGTCCTTACTTTGAAGGTCAGCTCTGTCTCCTCCTTGCTGTTTCTCTTTGGAGAACCACTTATTTTTTGTCAGATGAAATTTCCTCACATGAACAATGAAAAAGCAAAGTTTATTTTGTAGAGTTATACTGAGGATTAGAAGTCACACGTGGAGCATTTCCACCATAGTTTTGGCACATAGGGTGTGAGCAGATAAATTAAGTATCTAAATAGCAAAGTATCTACACATGAGCTTTCATCTAATGCAAACTATTAAATAGAGAAATCTTTCCAAATATAAAATTATTTCACCATAAAAATAGTAAGAACATATCCAGATTCATATTTAATCTGCATGTTTGAAGTCATCAAAGCACTTCAGATATGGGAACTAATCATTGCCTTTAATTAATTTAATATGCAATATTTCCAATAATGAACAGTACATTGCCTTTGTCAATACTTTTAAATCTATTTCTAGAATGACATTTTTTTTTTTGTCGGTACGGGAGATCAAACTCAAGACCACACATTGGCAAGGCAGGTGCTTATGCTGCTGAGCTAAATCCCCAGCCCCTACATATTGTTTTTTGTTTTGGGTTTTCTTTTTTTTTTTTGTACTAGGGATGGAACTCAAGACCTTGTGCTTGCTAAGCAGGTGCTTATGCCCAGGCCCCTGACATAGTGTTTTCATATGCAAAATGAGGGAGGAAAAAAAAGCAACATTTGTTGTAGCTTTTCTGTCTTCAACAACAGGATATTGGGCCTCATTTGTGTTTTTATCTCCACTCTTTAAGCTCCCATGCATATCAAAGGCCTTAATTACACAGAAGAAAGACCTGAGTCACAGTTGATAAGAAAGAAAATCATTGCAATCTCCTGAGCAGTCTCCTGCCGCCTGACCAGTGTGATGGTCTGATTGAGGAATAGTGTACTGTGATTACACTGTCCTTTTAGGCATGATTGTAACTGGAAGAGATTTGTCCCTCTGACAATGATCTGCTTTTTCATGAGATAAATTGGCCCAACTGGTAAAGCAACTAATGCTTCCTTGTTTTTTTTTTTTTTTGGCCTTCATTTGACAGATAATCAAAAACTGAAAAAATTTTGCAATTTATTGTTTGGATTCCTCCTAGCAAACACAGAGAGTGAATTTTGTAAAAATTAATTGGGAAGTTGTTCCCGTTGTAAGTTCTTGGGATGGTTAGCTATCATTTACATAGTAGGACAGGAACAAACTTTCATTTTTAAATGCAATATGTTCTAAATGTGGGATGCATCTTGAAAATCAGTAATGATAATATAAATATTTTTTCTTTTAAAGAGGATAAAACCAAGGAAAATAAAACAATAAAAGCCAATCAAAATAAACCAGTATAAGTAATACAGAGCTTCAGAACCTTACAAAATCAACCATAGTACCATAATGCCTTTTGTTGTCTTCAGAATAGCTGCCAATACCTTCAGACATAGTAAAATTCAAACAGGAAGGAATAGAAGAGAAACAATAAAAACAAAACAATGAATTCAATAAAGGACTTCAAAGCAAGCCTATAGTAAATCCAAAATAGCTGCCATAATATGTCTTGCTATCTGTGAAGTAGCTGCTCATGCCATCAATTTCACATAAACAAACAAACAAAAAGAATAAAACCCAACCCAACAAAACCATGAAGGTGATACTCTTTCCAAGTGGGATTCACTTCCTCACCACAGTCTGTGAATGGCTTGGAGACTGAAAGAAGGCTGGGTCTGGCTGTCCCCACTCTGGCCACAATAATATAAATATTTTATTAGAGTTGTAAGAGGAATTTAAAACAGCCCCCTCTTATGACTAAGAAATTTACAGAATGTACCCTTCCTGAGCATCTGCTGCCCATATTAGGAAGCACCCTCCGCCGCCTGACTCTAGACCTCCCTATGGTCGTCTCCTCCAATGAATGTAAAAAGCCATTTAAACTAACCAATGCCTTCTGCTTCTGTAACTGCGCTTGCCAAAGTCCTTCCTCCCTTTGTTCTATAGCTTAAAAGCCCTACTCCGGCTCAACTCGGGGCTCTCTGTTCCTGCGTGTTCAGTGAGCCCCATGCATGCTTGGACAATAAAGACCCCTTGCCAATTGCATGAGAAGGCATCTGTTGGGGTCTTCCTACACACGGCGGGTGTCTCGACCCTCACAGAATTAAATGGTTGGTTTTTCAGTTTAGGGATCTATTTACTTGTCTGTCAATACAGATCATCAATAATATTTCTTTTTCACTCATGAAATATAGATAGAATTTCCTCATGTGAATATTTGTCATGATAAACTTCCAAACTAATTTATGTAGGATTTTTTTTATCCCCATAATGTTAAAATGGACTTTGACATTCATTTCTTAGGCATTCTCCAGGGAATGCCTTATAAATATGATATAAAGTAAAAAATGTGTCACATGTCCTCACAAAGCTCTTCCCTCCCCAAATCTCATGTAATTCCTTAAAACACACTTAATTTTGTCATTTCAGTTAATTAAAATTATATGCCCTCTCCCTGGATCTCTTTTCTCATTTATAAATTGCTTACAGAGTATAGTCAGAAATAATTACAGGTCAATTATCTTACTATTATAGAAAAATAGAGGACTTGAAATAATCATCCCTTATACTCTACTGTCCTACAGTGCATGGGGGAAGTGGAGAGTGTGTGTGTGTGTGCGTGTGTGCGCGCGCATATGCTGAGATGTTAACGTTATGTCTATTTAGGTCAGTTCTTTTCACCATTGTAATTAGCTTTCACTGTCCTAAGAGAGTCAGGTATATTTCAGAATTTCAATTCTGCACAGCCATATGGGTTATATATAGATTTTTTTCCCTAGAACTTTCCTTTTTTTGCTTCCTCATTACCAACCCAGAAAGTTCATCCTTTAAGAATAAAACGTTGCTTATAAGATATCATTGAAAAAGTTCGACTCTCAAATGTTTTTCAGGATAATTATTTTAAAAGGTTATTTTTTCAAGTATGAGGAATTTGTTATTTTAATTATGTGTATGAAAATCAGTATTGAAATTTGAAAAGTTACACAATATGTAATAATGTATTTGAACAAGATAGAAATGGGTTTGTTTTGAAATACTTCAGTTATTACTATAAACATGTCTATGATTCAACAAATCTCTAATAATTTTATTCATTTGTATCGCTCGAAAATACGACAGCATTATTTTTAATAAGAATGTTTATTCTTAAAAGTAACAAAAATTTAAAAAGAATGTTTATTCTTTTTAATGATTCTTTTAAATTTTTCAAAGAAATGTTTATTCCTATTTATCATGATAACTGATGTGCTTGTATTGTTTTGCATTTTTTTATTTAGTAGTTATTGCTATCAAGTTTCTAATGTTTTCTATGATTTTTCATATTAATGTATCAGAATCCTCTTTATAACACAAAGAGTCAGTCATACTGACTCACTGGAAGATTTCAGAGTTCTCACTTTTTTCTTATCATGTATCCTCTTGCTCGAAGCACTCTAAAACCTTCTCAGGGAAATAAGAATAAAACAGAGCCTAACTCGCAAAGCCCAGTGTGGTGTCTGCGATGACCTCTTCGCTCTTCTAGCATTGTCCCCCAGCTCCCCATCCTGCCTCAGCCACACTGACCTCTTCTCCTCCTTTCAGTCTCACCAAATATTTTCTTCCTGGGTTTTGTAATATAAAACTAAGAATCTTAGCTTAAATACAATCCCCTCAAAACAGCCATCCCTGACCACCCCGTCAGTCTAAAGCAGTTTTCCTTGACTCTACCCCAGCAACACACTTTAGTTTCCTACTGCATTTTGTCATGATTGCTTTTCTCATGCTGATTTCCCTCTAAGGTAGTTCTCTATCCCTCTGAAATGGGTTCTTGTCTGTCTTATTTACACTTTATCTTCACTTCTTGTTTTAATGCAGTTTTTCTTTAGTGCTTGTTGAATGCATGAAACAGATAAGCAGGTGCTAGTTGATGTCAAGGAATTGAAACCAAGCTGGTTAAGGTGCTTGGTGCTGAGCTTCCCAAGCTGCTGGTGGTTCTCTGTATGGCTGGAAAAGTAGCTTGTTCTGAACAGATTTGGGTTAGGGTTTATCCACTCTTACTTGACCTGTGCATTGATAGACTCATGAACAGACAACATACACAAAGACATCTGGCTTTCCTCTTGTTATTTATTCTAATAAAATAAAAACATGATATTGAAAATTAGTGTTGAAATATCGCCACAAAAGACTCCAAAGAAATCTATAATCCAAATGTAGGGAACTATCATACACATTTAAATTTCAGAATGATGGTTTTAGATCTATTCAGAATTACAAATGCATGGGTGTTGCTCTCCTCATGAACCACTTGGGACGCTTACAAAAGAGATCCTACTTAAAACATTCATCTTTTGTTGCTTTAGACTTCAAGAAAGTCAATGCACACATTCACTGAATGCAGGGACCATCGTCTATAGCGTATTTTGACTCTCAGCTTAGTAATGAAACAGCCCGTGATGTGGAAATATGAATCTTTTCTTCTGTGTCCGATTTCATTTCCTTTAGAAACCTTCTGAGTCTCCACTAAAAATCACTCGGTTGCCTCATTCATCTAACAAACCACTGTTCAGTCAGTTATTCAGTTAAAACTCTGGAGTGCTTTAAGGTGATAGTACTAGGGGGAAACGGTTTATGTTTCCCAAAGAAATAAACTTAGAGAGAACATAAAGCAAGGTCACCCAGGGAGCTATATTATTTAGATGCAGCATGAAGTTTTCACTTAGGGCAGAACTTTTCATGCACTAGGGAAATATGATTCTTACATATTATATTTATTTTTAATGATTGTATTCCTACTTTTCAAAAGTAATTCTTTGCTGAGAGCCATTTACACTGGGAAAGAGGATATAAGAGTGAGCTTTGTAGATTTCCGCTAGTAAAATAAATGTATCTATTTGCATGCCTAGCCACCTTTCTCTCCTTGTTTATAACAGATGGAAATGCGGGGGTATGATGAACCCCCGTATATATTTTCTCGGACATTTTTTAAAACCCCTTCCTTCTGTTGTATAGACAAATCCTCTTCTCAACTGAATTCTTTACCTTGGCCATTAAGTATTTCAATTACTTGCCATAAAATAGCTCTCACAGGATACTGAACTGACCATGAGAGCCCTTCTTCTTCCTTCCACTCATTCACAGCTGAGCTTCTCCAGGTTTTTCACAATCTCTCCACCCTTACTTCACTTCCACCTCACTCCACCTTTAGCACACATATCCCAGTGCTCTCCAAGAGCAACGTATTATAAATCCTGCCCATGAATCCTTAGTTTCTCTAGTAGGCAGAAGAGTGTTCCCCCAAAATATCTATGTCCTAATCCTTGGGCTAGATGAACATATTATGCAACAAAGAAGACTTAGAGGGATGACAGTCTGAATAAGACAAGGCCTGGTGTTGTCCACTCTGAAGATGAAAGAAGTGGCCATGAGACATTGAGGGTCCATAGCTATAGAAGCTGAATTCTGCAAGGGAAGAGAACTTAATGAGAGCTTCCAGAAACAATGCAACATTTACTTTAGAAACAAAGATTGAACACACTTCCAGAGTACTTTAAGATTTGTTGTATATTTCACTCATGTTGTGTAAGAAAAACATAATTCATACTAGCTCATTAAATTTATCTTAAATTCATTCTGAATTCTTCAAATGAAGTGTTTGCATACACTTTAATTCCTATATCAATCTTGTAAGACTAGTACTATTCTAGTTTCCCATAGTGACAGTGAGGCTTGGGAGACTTAACTAACGTGATTAAGATTAAACAGATGATAACTGGTTGAAATGCTATTTGAATTTGAAAAATGTGTTTATTTATTCTTTCTCTCATTTCATCTGCTTTCTTCGAGCACCCATGATGTGTTAGGAACGGTGCAGGGAGTTGCTGTAAGCTCATTAGCTGGAAGACAAGATCTCTGATGCCATAGAGTTAGATTTCAGGAGGGAAGCAGACATTTAATATTGCATGCATATAAACATCACATATTAGAGGTGCTTAGGACAATGAGAAAATAAAACAAGGAGAGTGTACTTCTGTGACAGCAGTCAGCAAAGTAGCAGGAGCAAGCAGAAGTGAGGAGAAGCAGATATTTCAGAGGCGGTGTGTGGTTTCTAAATTCTAGGAAAGATTAACTTTGACTTCTGTCACCAATAAAAGAGGAAAGAAAGCCCCTGAAGTTTTAGCAGCAACAAGAACTTTTAACTGATTGTTTGAGATGTCAAATTAGAAATACTGTGTTGTCCATGAGTCAAGACAGATAGCTGGCTTTCATGACTGATTGAAATAAAATTGAAAAACAAAGAAGTATAAATTAATATACTTCCAACCTGGCAAATGAGTTCATGTGATATATGAATCTGTTTACCAAACTGTTTACATATTTTGTGTAGCAGAATACCTGTATTTTTATAAGAGAATGTTATATTTCCATGTTTTTAAAATTTCTCCTGTATCCTTGTACTGGATTAGAAAGGAATGGACTGAAACTAAATAGCATTTATGAGGTCTTATATGCCAGATTTCTGAAGGCCATCATGAGGAACAGAAATCAAAGGACCAAGAGTCTTTTTTGGGGATATGTTATTTATGACATACTTTTTATTCTTTTTTTTTTTTGGTCTTTATATGTTGCTTATGACCGTCTTCTTTTTCTTTTTCTTCTTCTTCTTCTTCTTCTTCTTCTTCTTCTTCTTCTTCTTCTTCTTCTTCTTCTTCTTCTTCTTCTTCTTTCTTCTTCTTTCTTCTTCCTTGTGTTTTTTAGACAAGTTTTCAGTATAGCATTGAGGCTGCCCTTGTACTCATGTTTTATCCCAGGCTGGCTTTGAAAGTGAAGCAATCTTCTTGACTCCTGCCTTAGCCTCCTGAGTGTGGGATTATAGGCATGCTTGGCCTTTTTATAACATTCTTGAAATCACTCAAATACTTAGTCTAAGAGAACTGACTGGTAGAAGTAGAACTAGATTACTACATAAAGTTTCCATCCTGAAGAACTCTATGGTTTTTTATTAGTATCAGCATCACACCTAATGGTATAGATAAAGGTATACTGAAAAATTCATATCCAGCATGAAGTCATTTAAAATTAACTTTTTTTATAGTAGCACAATAGACCTTAGATGTGTCTAACTTTGATTAATGTCATTAACTTATCCAGGACATGGGTTGGAAGTTGCATATCTGGGGGAAAATAGACTTTAGTTACATAAAAGCCATAGGAAAGTGTTTGGTCAGAAGGTAGAAGAAAGAGACTTTTAACAATACTGAGTACTGGAAAGAATTAATAGAAGCGGAGTGCAGAATATGTATATGAGATGCTAAGAGTAAATGTGTAGAGCAAAACATATTTTGCTGATGCTCCAAGCATGCTACAAAGTGCTTTATGTGTACTAACTCCTTTTACAACCCTTAAGAGATTTATGATGGTGGTACCATTATTAACGGAAGAATGAGGAAACTCAGGCTGTCAACATACCTGGTAAGTGGGTGAAGCAAGGGTTAAGTCCAGACATCATTATAAAAAATGACAAAAATAGTTTTTATATCAAGAATTTAATAGGAAGCTAAAATCTGGGAATTTGATTGGATGATACAAAAGGGGTTTGGGGAGGAGTCGAGGGTGCAGAGACTCACTACGCTGGAAGAGTTCATGTGGTGGCACAGCTAGGTGGCCCTCTGCACACTTAACCTTCCTGTGCCATTGCCTTGGGCTTTTCTTGGCTACTAAGAATTCGTTGTTTCCAGTAGAGGAAATTTCCATCAGTTTTGGGAAATAAAGCCACAATTACTCGACATCTGAACAATCTGTCAGAAATGACAATGGTTGTTCTTACCCTTGATTTAAATTAGACTGCTTATAGCTGATTTGAAAGGTAAAAAGGACCACAGCTTTAAGTGTAATTGTGCATTAAGCCTTTACTGTGGTATGTTTTGTTAGCATTTGATTGTAATTTTTGTTGCAATTATTTTGTTTTTTTTACTTCTTTTGAGAGGAAGAGCACAATCAATAGCTTCTCAAATAAGAATAATTCAGGTATTTTTAATATTTTTCCTTAGTGATTTTTATGCATTTTTAGGATTTAAAATTCCAATGATTAAATGCTTTTTTAGGCAAAGAAAAAAAATGAGCCAATGTTCACTATTTTTAAAATGACAGCATGTTATGCAGGAAATAATGGCCATGAAATTTAAGCAAATTGTGATTTACTTTCAATATAATATTTTTAACCATATCAAACTGCATTGAAATGGAAGTTATCAGAGAACAGGTGGCATCTCTATGGCATTATTAAGCTTCACTTAATTATTCAGTATTTTTCAAAATCAAGGAATTTGTGAGGGTACTTTGTTACACTTACCACCACTTTGTAAAAAATAGTAAAGTTTAAGTACTAGAAAAAATTGTATGGAATTCCATAATCATCTTGTTTAGTCTGATGGCAAATAATTACCACAGAGTAACAGCAGATATCATGCATAGCTTCAAGCATTGTGTACATTATAGAATTATATGTAGATAATTTTATAAAGCAATTAATAATCTGAAGTATACAAATCATTTTGACATGTAACCCAGCAAAATGCAGACTTTTGTGCAAAAAAATATACAAAATATAAAAAGTTCACTCGATTATAGAAAATGCATCATAAAGGCTGTAATCAATAATAACACAATCAAGGTATATAAGACAGAAATCATTTACTGTTAAATAAAAGGGACAGAGGAGGAGGAAGAGTGAAGGAGAGGGATTTGCTCTGTGAAGAAATCCTGTAATCAATACAAAGCCATGGTAACACGTCCTGTATTTTTAGAAAAAGCTTCCTTAGCAGATAGAAGTGTATAAATTTGACTTTTAAATGATATAACCCTAAAGCTTTACTCCTGAGTGATAGGCTGGAATATATTACCCATACTGGATAGGGTATAGGACTTTAGGTAAAATTGTTTGAGATTCTATTTTTGTAAACTATCTTAAAGAGAATCTTTAAGAGATTCTATCTTAAAGAGATAATCTATCTTAAAGAGAAGCTTTTCTCAGCAAATTGATCAAAGTTTCTATGACGTACTCGAATTTTACTTTAAGACATCAAAATTTCTTGAAATACAGAGCTCTAAATGACCAAATTCTCATTTGCACAAAATTCAACATGCTACCCCAGTTGAAAGTGAAGCAAAACAAGATTTGTTAAAAAAGAATTTGTCACAATCAGTATTTTCTGTGCTATTCCCAATAATCATTTATAAGCTATTTATAACTATCTGAACACTGTCCTCAAGAGTGGGAAACCTTACTTCAGTATCTGAAACTGCCTCAGTTGCCCTTCAGCTGTTCATGGGCACTCACAGGCAAATGACATAGTCATACAAAAAATTTCATTTAGCATGCCATAAAATACAAAATAAGTGGTGGAACCACATTATCTATTATGTAAAACATAATCATGAAATTTTCCTTTGTTGGACATTTCTACTCATATAACATTCATTTTCTCATTGAAATAACATTGCCTACATGTATCATTTTATTGACTTCTTAACAATTGTACACCTAGATCTATTTCTGCTTAATCATATTCTGAAATATTAGGTTCTTGAAATTAAAATGAATCATTGGTAATTTTTTAAAGTTTTTTTATTTTAAAGAGAATAAAACAAAAGAGAACAGAACAAAGCAAATCAGAACAGAACAATGCAAACAACACATTTTACAACAAGACAACCGTTTATCAACAGTAGCTAACATAATGTCTCTTTGAAATAGTTGAGCATACCTTCACACACAATAATATCAAACATAACAACATAGTATAAAACCATTCAAAAGAATGAAAGTATTACAGGACTTCACAACCAAATAACAGGAAATGAACAATGGCTACTATAATATCTCATTTTCCTTAAAAATTTTGTTTATACCATCACACATAATAAAATCAAATAAAACACAACAGGATAGAACCAATCAAAACAGAGGAAAAAAAGCATGGTAGGACTTCAAAACAAGATGATAGTAAATCAGCAATGGCTGCCATAATGTCTTGTTTTCTTCAAAATAGTTGTTCATACCATCACACATAATAAAATCAAACAAAACAGAATAAAACCAATCAAACCAATGAATGAAAGCATTATAAGACTTCAAAGCAATATAATAAGAAACCATGATTACCATAAAATATCCCATTATATTCAAAATAGCTGCCCCTACCATCTGACAGCATAAAATCTAACATAACAAGACAGAACAAAGCCAAACCTAACAAAATTGTGTAAACAATGCAAGAGTTCAAGATAGAACAATAAGAAATTGACAGTAGTTTCCACCTTTCCCTCCCAGGTATTTCCTCCCCTTTGCTCTTACATTAACTATTTTTCTTTTAGATCCCATTAGCTCCTTCTGTTTCTTATGCTAGGGTTCATGTGTATGAGTTCAAACTGTTTCGGCCATGAACATGATCTCCAGTTGCATCCATTTACCTACAGGAGCCTTGAGATTATGCTACTTTATACCTGGGTAGCTTTCCACTACATGAAAATACCATATCTTTCTTATCCATTCTGCAGTTGATGAACAAGTTAATCTTGCTTTTTTTTTTTTTTTTGGTCTCCTGTCACATGGAACAATTGTTTTCTCTCCTTTGATTTTAAGTTTATAAATTTCCTTTCCAGTTAAATGTGTTTCTTGTATACAGTATATTGATGGATCTTGTTTCTTGATCCACTCTTCCTGTGTTTCTTTTTATTGCTGATCTGAGGCTATCTACTTTAATGGTTACAACTAGCATACATTGGTTTGTCTCTGCCCTGCTATCCTCCTGTTGTTGGCTCTTCATTTTTCCTCTTCATTCAATTGCCTGTCTTGTTTGATGATCCTCCTCTGCTGCTGTTCCTGGAACCATGGTCATCTTTATCTCTCTCTAGAATATTCTTTAGCACTCTTTGTAGGGTTGCTTTGGTAGTCATGAATTCCTTCAGTTGTTCTTTATCATGGAAGTATCTTATTTTTCTGTCAATTTTGAAAGTTTTGCTGGGTAGATCAATCTGGGTTGGAAGTTGTTTCTTTTAGCATTTGAAGCACTTTACTTCAACCTCTTCTTGACTTGACAGTTTGTGTTGGTAAGTCTGCTGTGATTCTGATTGGTTTTCCTTTATAGGTGATCTGTCTCTAACAGCTTTTAATATTCTGTTCTTGTACTTAATTTCTGGGATCTTGATTATTATATGTCTGGGTGTAGATTTACTTTGGTTATGGCTAGTTGGAGTCCTATATGCCTCACTTATCTGCATGACAGATCCATTTCCATGTTTGGGAAGTTTTCTTCTATTACTTCTGTGAATATCCTTTTAACTTCATTTGTGTTGACCCCTGCTTCTTCATTGATACCTATCACTCTTAAATTATGCTTCTTTGCATCATCTTGCAGCCATTGAGTTGTTATTTCCTGATTCTGTGTTATTTTAAAGAGATCTTTCCTTTCACAATCACTAGCTGCAATCCTGTCTTCAAGGTTTAAGTCTATCTTCAGTGTCTTTCAAGCAGTTTTGCCAGTTTTTAATTGAATTTTTAATTTTCTGCATCTCTCTTTGAATCTGTTTAATGAATTGTAATTCCTTTCTACATTCATTCAAGGTTTCCATCATTTTCCTATGCTCCTCTTTTTTGTCTCTATCTTCTTTAGACCTGCTGAACAATTCTTTCAGGATGTTTGTGATTTCTTCTTTTACCTGAGACATTATTTCTGATTTGACTGCTTTTAAATTTCATGAAGATATTTCTTTACTTCAGTTGCTATCCTCTCAGAGATTTCAGGTGTGTGACTTCTGTTTTCTTCCATGACTGTATCTCCCAGACTTATTGGGTGTGGGCTAGATGTCTGAGTTTTCCTTTTGCTCCTTTGTCTTGATATTCTCCTGGGTTCCTCCCAACAAGCTGGTTGAGGGGTCCCAAGCACTTCCCATGTTGGCTGCCCCTATGCAGTGTAGGGGGATGGGACAGGCACCTGGGTTCCTTAATTCCAGATTTACAGGGAGGTAGTAGGGTGTAGAGTGGGCTTCTCCAGAGCTAAGGAGCTACACTGGGGCTTCACTGATAATTAGTGGTGCATTTAGATGCAGCTGCTTCTCTCAGCCTTTGTGTCTATACTGGGACTTCCACGATGGTGGTAGCCACACAGGGGTGCATTTGTCTGATTCTGCTAGTGGATGATGGCTGTCTGAGGAAACCAAGGGCCTCAAATGGTGGCCTACAGATGCGCAAGGCTTACCTGGCTGTGTGTCCCTGCTCCTTCTGGCTTCCTGCAGGAAGGAGCCTTCCAGTGGCAGCTCCCTGAAGGTGAAGGTGGATCTGCTGGTTCTCTCTGCCCACACTGGCCACCTGTAGGATGTGGCCTTTTTATGGTGGCACAGCAGGCAGAGGTGAATCTGTCTGTCTCCTTCGGCCCGTGTTGGGCATGCAGAGGAAAGGGCCTTCCAGTGGTAGCACCTAGCATGCAGAGGAAGGTCTTCTGGTTCTCTCTGCATGCACTGGGTGAATGGAGGAAAGGGCCTTCTAGTGGCAGTACCCAGTAGGCAGAGGTAGGTCTTCTGGCTCTCTCGCCTGTGCTGTTCATTGGTTATTTTCTTTCTCCAACAACAACAAACCATTTTAATTCTACAGTAATTTTTGCAGCGTTACTTTCATTTTCAGGATCATCTTATATATTAAATATCAGAATAAGAAAACCTGGAAAACATGATACCTTAATTTACACTTTATGTTTTTGGAAGATAAATATGAACTCTAAGCCTCCACACAATACACTTTTAAATACTCAACTAATGGTAGTGATAACTAGACAGTGCAATTGATTAGGTACATGTTTATTTCTTAAGAAAGTAGTAAAATCTTACAGACAGGGTGAACCATCTTACATTCCCACCCATGAGAAATGAGTGACCCAGTTTCTCTGAATTTTCCAGTATTTCAATACATTCCTTCCTCTTTATATTTGATATTCTGATATTGGATAGTAATACATTATTACAGCCATAATTTTCATTTCCCTGATAGCTAATAGAACTTCTTTTTGTAGGCTTATTTCTGCATATCAAAATGTCTGTTTGTGTCACAACCATTTAATAATTGGATTCTTTCCTGTCAAGATGAAACTTTGGATCCCTTTTATGTACATTCTAGATACTAGTCTTTTCTTTGATTTATAATTTGTAAATATCTCTGTAGTGCCACAGCTTGTCTTTAGCCTTGAAACAGGGTTGTACACAAAGTTTAAAATTTGATGGAGTGCAACTAACCAAATTTTCATCTTATGGACCATGCTTTTTGCTGTTAAGTCTGAAAACTTTTGCCTGATACTATATTCCAAATATTTACTCCCTAAGTCTTTTTATTTTCTCTTGAGTTTTATAATTTAAGCATGTGATACATTTTAAATTGATTTTTATACGTGCTATGAGTCCTTAATCCTATGCTTGAGTTTCTGCTTATGGATGCCTCATTGCTGCTATACTATGAAATTGTTTTTATATTGTAAAAGTCTACATATCTTGCCCTCAGCTTATTCCACATGGTCTTGGTTACTTTAGCCACATAATAAATTTTTTTTTGGACTGAGTGTGGTGTTGCATGCCTTTAATTCCAGCATTGGGAGGCTGAGACAGAAGAATTGTCATGAATTTGAGGCCAGCCTGGACCACACAGGGGTCTGAAGACCAACCTGTACTATACAGTAAGACCTTTTCTCAAAAAACTGTAAAAATATGCTTAAAAATATTATATATTTAAGATATAATGCATATTTTTTAAATATCCAATCATCCTTCAGTATTACTGTGGGACTGCTTTTAACACTGTTACCAGCTCTCAAACATAAATACACTAAATTCTACAGAAGTACAGTTCTCTTATATAAAACAGCTATAAAACTAAGTAATATTTTTATAAAACCTACACATATCCTCTCATATTCTTCACCTTATTTTTAGATTATTTATAATACATAATACAATGTATATGTCATACAAGGAGCTGTTATACTGTATTGTTTAGAGAATAATGACCAAATATGCTTGTATATGTTCATTGGAACAGTAAAAATGGAAAATTTTATTAAAACAATTTTGACCCATGGGTATTTGAACACATAGTTGGCTGAATTTGTGCATACAGAACCCATGGACACAGAGGGAAGACAGTATATATGCATAGTAGTAAGGTGATTACTATATTCTACAGGTAAAAAATTTAATACATCCATCACCTTCCTTTGTTATCTAATTTTATTTCCTTTCTTGAGAACACTTAACATCTACTTGCTTGATAAACTTTTAATGTATTATACAATGCTGAAAACTATAGATCCCCTTCTGTACTTAAAATCACTCTGATTATTCATTTTACATAACTGTAAATATGTGTCTTTTATGGTTCCAGATGTCCCACCAAATCCTCATGAGTTTATAGATGAGGCTTTTTCAGATGTGACAGAATCTAGGCAATGTGATTGCTTTATGGTACATCTTGCCTTTGTCTCTCTTTTGTGCCCCCGTCTTGTTTTTCTACCATTATGGGTCAATCTGTTTCTTCCCCTGTGTCACCCTTGCAACTTGTTCTCTTAATCATTTTAAGGATTTTAAGGATCGAGCTGCTGGATACGGAGATCCAGTCTACCCTAAGAAGCTAAGACATTTCTGTGAGCATGAGTGGCCTTCCTTTGGGGTTGGATGGCCATCAGAAGGAACTTTTAACTCACAAGTCTCTCAACAGGTCCAACAGGTTATCCGTGGATCCCCACATAAGCCAACCACGCACCCAGATCAGCTGGTCTGTATTGAAATTTGGATCGACCTTATCCAGGACCCCCCTTCCTGGATGCGAAAATTGGTACAAGAAGGGCCAGAGGGGGAGCCCAGCCTCCCTTCATGGCAATGATGAGGACTAAGGTGGTTAAAGTGTCACCTCCCCCTTCTCCTCCTGCAGTCCTACCTCCACCTGATGATTCTCCTCCTCTTTCCTGACCTCCTCCTCATCGCCCTGATCCTCCCAGCTCGTTGGTACCTCCCCCGCGCACCCCTAGTCCACTGCCTATGCCAAGAGCTCCTGCAGCTCCTGGCCCTCCGCTACCCGCAGCCTTTGTCCTCCGTCCTCCTCTGCACCACGCCCTGACTCCACTGGGCCGCCACCCTGCATCCTCCCTCTTCGAGAGGTCCCTCCCTCAGATTCCTCTTAGGCCTCTATTTTCACATATGTTCCTTTTTCTACTAATGATTTGTATAATTGGAAACTGCATAACCCTCCTTTTTCCAAAGACCCACAGGCATTAATATCACTTCTTGAGACTATTTGTTTCACCATCGCCCAACCTGGGAAGACTGTCAGCAGCTTTTGCAGGCTCTTTTCACTTCTGAGGAACAAGATCGAATTCGTATCCTGGCGCATCGATCTGTCCTTGATGCCAAGGGGGAAACCACTACGGATCCGATAAGACTTACTGCTGTATTTCCCTTGACTCATCCTGATTGGAACCCTAACACAGATGGAGGTAAGGAGGCTCTGGATCGGTATCACCAGACTCTACTTAGAGCAATTGGAGCTGCCACTCGAAAGCCGACTAATTTGTCTAAGGTGGTTGAGGTTAGACAATTGGCTTCTGAGTCCCCGTCGGCTTTCCTTGAGTTTCTCCTGGAGGCCTATCGTATATATACACCCATAAATCTGGAGGCACCAGAAAATAGACAAGCTATGAATATAGCCTTTGTCTCCCAGTCAGACCCTGACATCAGACGTAAATTACAAAAATTGGAGGGTTTTGAGGGAATGATGCTAGGACAGTTAGGCAATAGCCCAAAAGGTTTTTGACAACAGAGAAGATCCACAGGATATTAAAAAATTGTCCAAAATTTTGGCCATGTTGGCAGAAGTCATACCCAGAGCAAAAAAAAAAAAAAGGGCCAACAACCAAGAACCCCACTAGATAAAAACCAGTGTGTGTACTGCAAAGAAATAGGCCATTGGAAGGACTGCCCAAGGCTAAAAGCTAAGCTGGAGAAAGGTGAAACTGCTCCCCGTGCTTTATTGGAGAGAGACTGATAATTTCAGGGTTCGTCCTCTCCCCCCAAACTTCAGGTAACCTTAAATGTGGGGGGGCAACCCATAAATTTCCTGGTGGACACAGGGGCCAGTTATTCTGTGTTACAGCACCCTCTAGGGAAAATATTGAAGAATACCTTAGCTATTCAAGGAGCCACCGGTGATATCCAATGCTACCCATGGGCTCATACTAAAGTTACTCATTTAGGGAACAAGACCTTGACTCATTCCTTTCTCATGGTTCCTGAATGCCCTGAGCCTCTACTTGGCCGAGACCTACTTCATAAACTTCAGGCAAATACTAGCCTTCTGAGGATGGTCCTCATGTTCACCTCCAAGGCACATCAAGAAGGGAGAGCTCTCCCATTTACCTCTTGGTTACCTGCCCCATTACAGAGGGACACTTATTACTGGCAGAGCTGGAAAGGATTCGTTCAAAGTTCCAGGCTAAACTACTGAACCTCCTCAGGCAGGAAATTCTGATTGTGTGGGCTGAAACTCATCCTCCTGGATTGGCACCCCTAGTTATTGCACCCCTAGTTATTGAACTTTTGCCTCATGCTACTCCTGCTAGGGTGTGCCAGTACCCACTCAACCTCCAGGCATGGATAGGAATATGAAAACACATTCAGAGACTGAAGGAGGCCAACATCCTGGTACCTTGTCTATCAGCTTGGAATACTCCACTGCTAACTGTCCAAAAACCTGGGACTACAGACTATCAACCAGTTCAAGACCTAAGGGAGGTAAATAAACGTGTTATCACCCTCCATCCAACTGTCCCAAATCCTTATACGCTTTAAGTCTCTTGCCTCCAGAACAAACTTGGTATTCGGTTCTCGACCTCAAGGATGCCTTCTTCACCCTCCTAATTGCTCTGGTGAGTCAACCTATTTTTGCCTTTGAGTGGACTGACCCAGATACTGGGGGTTCATCCCAACTGACTTGGACTAGATTACAACAGGGTTTTAAGAATGCTCCAATGTTATTTGACCAGGCCTTGAATAAGGACCTCCAAGAATTTCGTGGTGAGCACCCAGGGATCACCTTGTTACAGTATGTTGCCTCCAATTTGAGGACTGCCTACAGGGTACACGAGACTTATTACACTGCCTCATTCAGGTCCACTGATCCAGATACTACTGAGGACCTCCATGACTGTCGCACCCAATATGGAAGACAAACCTTACAAGATATACAATTTTATGTTTGCCCCAGAGAGCAATCTTTCGGAAACCCTCGCCATAATAAAAATTGTGAGAGTCCCAACCAGTTCTATTGTGGACGTTGGAGATGTGAATCCAGTTCTCCCTGGGGCAATAATGATCCCTTTTTGTCTCTCAAAAGATCAGAACCAAGGCCACCCTGTACCCCGGCTAACCATTGCAACCCCCCCACACATTCATCTTTAAGCAACCCCATCTCTATTCTTGGTCAGAGGGAAGAACTTGGGGCATTTGGCTCTATGTCTCTGACCTCTCTAGAACAGCCCGAGCAAACCCTGTTTTAGTCCTGATCCTTGTGGGATTAGGTCTATCCAGGGCTACAGCTCTACGGGCTGCAAGTTTAATAGTTAGTGACAAAAATTACCATGAATTAAATGCCCTCATAGATAAAGATCTAGCAGCCTTAGAACATTCAGTATCTAAACTAGAAGAGTCTCTAGGTTCCTTGGCCGAAATGGTTCTCCAGAATCACAGAGGCCTAGACTTGTTATTTATGAAAAAAGGAGGTTTTATGTGTGGTGCTAGACAAAGCCTCTGCTTCTATACCAGTCACTCTGGATTTAGCCAAGACAATATAAGCAAGCTTAAAAATAGACTCTATAAACGAGAACAACAACAACAAATGAACCAAAATTGGTTCCAGTTTGTTCTCACCATCCCCTTGGCTGACCACCTTGCTCTCAGCTCCGATAGGACCAATTATTCTCTTCTTACTGGCCTTGACCCTAGGACCGTGTATTGTAAGGTGCCTTCTAAATCACATTCAGGATCAGTTTCAGACTGTTAAAATGCTTGTACTCAAACAAGAAGGTTATAACCCGTTGCCTACACATGATTATACAATGGAGTCAAAGATTTGACTCAATGACCAAAAGCAGTGGAGAATGTTGTAAGCTCAAAAAAGAAAAAAACTTGAAATGCGCAGTCTGTAAACTGATCCTGAAACTCCAACCCCTCCCCCCACGGTCTGTAAGCTGATCGTGGTGCCTCCTCCCCTTGCAGTCTGTAACTTTAAAAAAAGGTTTTTTGAGGCGGCCACGCCTACACTTCCCGATTGCCTCCCGGGATAGTGTCGCAGCTGAGCTCAGCTAATAAAGCGCTTCTTTTTAATTTTGAAATCTGTTGTTTTTGGCCATCACAATAGCTCCTTATTCCTCCCTGTCCTAAACCTACACTCTTGTTTCTAGATACAGTAAAACCTTGGATAGAGAATAACTTGTTCTGAGAGCATTGGGTTAGACAAGCAAACATTTTTGATACACTTTAACTTGATAAACCAGTGATGTCTTGCAATACTAGCACTATGTGACATCACATGTCATACAATCACAAATGAGCCAAATATTCTCTCTCTTGTTCCTTCCAGCTTAGTCTTCTTTTTCAGAATTGTTTTAGCTATTCTAATTGTTTTGTTTTTTCCTAGATTTTAGAAAAATCCTCTCTAATCTACAAAAATATCTTGCTTGAGCTTTGACGAGAATTTTCTTAGTCATCATTTTGGAGAAAATGAACAATTTATTGTTGTTATGAAACCATCTAAATGTCCCCCAAGAGCCTCAGTCACTCATATTCAGGTTTTGTAGAAAGTGGTTGGATCACAGAGCGAGGTACTTGGTGGTGATGTCATCCACTGGTAAGGCCAGAGCTGCATGAACTGTTGAGATGTGGGTTCTGGAGGGAGGGAAGAGACAGGTTGCTGGAGAAGGGTACAGTATCAGCCTCCCTGCTTCCTCTCCTCTCCCTTGGCTTCCTGGACACCATGATGTGAGCTTTCCTTTCTCCAGACCTTTCACCATCCTGAAGATCCTGCAATGACTGAACCTTCATGAACCCAGATAAACTTCTCTAAGCTGTAGGTATTGAGTATTTTGTGGAAGCGGTGAAGAAAATGACTCACACAACTGTGTCGAGGTTTCTCATCTATGAACATCTTACATCTCCAGTCAGTTAGAGCTTCCCTGATATGTTTTACTGAAGTTAAGTAGTTTTTCAGTACACAACTGCTACTCATGTTTTATTGCACTTTCTTATGCATATTTCACATTTTGGTAATTGGAAATGACTTTGTACTTCTGATTTTATTCTCCACATGGTTTTTGTTAGTTTAGAGAATTGTAATTTATTTTTACATGTCAATATTGTATCCTGCAGTCTTGAAAAACTCACTTATTAGTTCTGTAAGACTTTTTTGGATTCTTTAAGATTTTCTACATAGATTATTATGACTGATGTAAAAAAATTACTGCTTGTTTTTGACTTCTTTCTTTTCTTGCCTTATTTAAGTAGCTGTAACTTTCGGGATCATATTTAGTAAAGGTGATGAGAACAACCTTTACAAGGGGAAAAGCATGCAGTCTTTCATTCTACATATAATTCCAGTTGTAGATTTTTTTTCTGTAGAAGTTTTTATTTATTTAGATTCCTTCTATTTCTCTTTTCTATCATGAATGAGTATCATATTTTACTCCATGCTTTTCTTGCACTAATTTTTCCCTTGTCAACCTGCTAATATGATGAGTTAACTGGTAACATGAAGAGTTTAAAATGATCAGTTTAGAATTATTGAATCATTCTTGTGTATTGCAGAAATACAGCCCACTTAGTCATGATGTGTGATTTTTGGGTGCTTTTTATATATTGTATATAAAATTCTTTTTATATATTGCTTAGACACAATATATGATTCCTTTTATATGTTGAAAAGTGTAGGTAGTTTTATACATTGCTAAATACATTTTATTTATTAATGTTTCATCCAGGACTTTTTGGGTTGTATTTATGAGGTCTAGGAATTTACAGTTGTGTATGTTTATGCTTCTCTGTGTGTGTGTGTCTTGCATTAGTATCAGTGTAACATTATCTCCATCCTCTTTCTCTTTGGTCCCTATTATATTCAACTAGTATTAATGACCCCCTCCAAGCAAGCCCCAGCTCTATGATATCAGGGCTCTAATACAGCATTTGAGGAGTCATAAATTTCACTACCAAGTCCTATAGATCAAAATCTCAGGGTGAGTGAAGGATACTTGGGGGTAGAAGAATGGGATTATGAGAGATCCTTGTGTACTTGGATAAAATTCTAACAGAAGTTGTACAAAAACCTTTGAAGAAAATCACAAAAGTTTTGAAATGTGTTAAACAAGACATGTATAATTCTCCATAGAAAATTTAAACCATTCAGTTGTACACACAAAAAAAGCAAAACAAAAAAAGTATTTAAAAGACTAAAAGCTTCTTCTCAATAATTTTATACATAGAGTAAGTGCACAAAGTGATTTCTACACTGATTAATCCAAATTAATAATTTAATGAATAGTTGTGGAATAGCATCCACCAACTAAATAGCATTACCTACAAGGCTCAGCTGAGTTGGTTTAGAGAACCTGTATTGACCAAAGGAGAAATAATCAGTCTGCCTCAATGAATAAAAATGAGTTAACAAGCAACTTGTATCAAGACCAGTCTTGGGGTGAAATCATGTGAGTTTGATTTCTAGACCATCTGTGAAACCAGAAAAATAATGGCACTTATTTTGTGACATTATTAGTTTCAATAAAATGCCAAATATGAAGTGTCTAGTTTGTGGCTGGCAGAGAGTAAGAACTCAATCAATTATTAAACATGAGTACCACTAATTAATGAAGAAAGAATTCTTTGTTTGCATTGCTGTCTGCAGTTCCATGAGGGTACAGAACAAGAACCTAATGGACTGAGTTATGTCCTGACTTCACTTTTACATAAACTCATATTGTTGCCGTGACCCTTCTATATTCCATTTTTCCATTTTTTTTTCTGACATCAATTAAATGCATTGGTTTCAGAGGAATTTGACATCATTTCATTAAACTCTATGTTAAGAAAAATTGGTAAACATATGTAGAAATTTTCTATAATAAAAAATATCCAAAGAAATAGAATATTGCTTTATATCTAGAGCTCTACTTAAGATATAAAATTTCCTATGCATAGATTGATTCTGTTTACTGTATTCTTTTAGAAATTTGCAGGTTGAAAGTGTCAAGTATCTTTGATTCTGTCCTAGAAATATTTTAATAATTAAGATTTTAAATTATATGCTTTCCACTCAAATAATGACATTGAATGCAATAAATTTAAAAATTATTACTATTAAAACAATCTAACTAACTTAATCACAAAAAGTTTTTATAAAATATCATATTATTTTACATTTATGTACATCCAAACTATCATCCAGAATTTTATGCAGCTTATATCTGCTGATATTAATTTGATTAATTTAAAAGTGATAACCTAAAATTAAATGAAGGTGGCCCTGTTTTGCTGTGGAGATTTGGGTTGGCTTTCTTAACTCACATCTGTGTGTACAGTCTGAGTTTCATTGTGTATAACAAAGATAAATTTGTATTCTTTTTCATATGTACATCCTTAATGTATGTATATTATGCATATATACTTTTATAGACATCTATTTATATACACATATGTATATTGTATGAAGATTGACATGATATAAAAGAGCAATACTTAGCACTGATTTTCTCAGTCATCGTTTCTATGGAAACATGACAGCTAACAGAAGTATATAAAATCAGAACTCTTTTTCAGTAACACTGGTTTAATTTTTCCATTTTTTTTCTGACAAAGAAAATAGCATAGCTAGTGTTTTTTTTTCAAAATTATGGTTTCATGACCCACTGAGCTCATTGAGAATGCGTCTACAGTAACTTTTAAAAATATCTTTTTATTAAAGTAAGTTTATCTTGACTTTTCCCTTGAACAATCCATTAAGCCATGCATAATATAATGAATGCACTTAAAGTAGCATGTATGAATAAATACCAAGCACACTTGGAAATGCCTGATAGTGCCTATTTAATTTTAAACTGAAAGGTTTAAATAGTGAATGTTTAATAGACTTCTTTGTGGTTGGTTAAAATAACTCATTGGTTTTAAAATAAAACTCAAAAATAGTTTGAAAGGAAATATGCAAATTAAATATAAAGCATTCCACTAAATCTGTGGCTATCTAGCACGGTCAAGAATTTAGTATATCAAATGTTTTATTTGCCAGTTATATAAATATCATAATTTTTAAAAAGTTTTAAACTATCCAATCCCATCCAACTGTTTATATTAAATATGTGCAGTTCTGTGTATATCAGTTACATCTCAATAAAGATGTTGAAAGGAACTGCAGTCCAAAATGAAAATTTAGCATTAAAATTTCCATGTATCTGTTTTTTTATCATGATTTAAAAAGTACTTTGATATCTTGTTTTAAAGATAGTTCTGAAATTTTCTTTGTATTTTCTCATCTCCCAGAAAATAATCTCCGATAATTAATGCTGGATTTTCAAGAAAGTAATAAAGGATTTCATATATACATTATGTATTTAATATATATCATATATTACTTTATTCATTTAACACAAATTATTTCATTTGATCTTCAATGCAATAATGAAACAGGAACTGTTTGAATTGGACTCTTCGATATTTTGTATTCTTCTAAGTTTTTTAGACATTTTTGTACAAAACATATGAAGCTGTCGGTAGGGCCACAGCTCTGGAATCCAAAGATCTTAGAAGAGAATAGACTCCACCATGGTGTTCTTATGATTTTGCATGTATGCACATAGCTCACTAAGGCAAAGGCTTGAACCTCAGCTAATCTGTTTGACAGAGCTCCCACAGCTATCAAAAACCAGGAGAGCTGCCTGCAGCCTATCTTACACTTTCCGTCCTGCCTACCTCTAAGATCTGATGGTGGAAACCACTCCTTCACGGTATAGTTACAGATTTTAAAACTACATAGCTCCAGAGAACTACAGAGTCCTCAGCAGTGAGGTGATTCAAGACCCACATTTCATTACCATCTGACCCCTTTTGTCTTGCTGTTGCCCTGGGGTGCGGAAGGAGGACCCAAGGAGTTGCCCCATCGGGTCCTGATCATTACATCTCAATGGCCCTAATTGTGTTGTGTTTAACATCTTTCAGTTTCCAGGTACTCCATCACTTTGGGCTGTTTATGTTGCTGTGAATAAGAGTTGCAATTACTTCAAAGGATTGTTGTGAGGATTCAGTGAATTCATACATCTAAAAGCTCAAAAGAACAAAGCTTGGAAGGATTTCAAATAGCATGTTTTAAAAAGTTTAGGTTGTCTTTAACAGAATGTTAATAAAAGTATGGACTTGGAGGATATTGGCAGAGGGAGCACAAAACAAGTGAGAAACTTGTCACTGTGAATGGTGGAAAGGAAAATGCTTGTTATACAGGGGTAGAAAATTTATTGTCATTGCTGTCTGCAGTGTGACTGGTAAGCTTGATGACCTAACTAAAGCTGAAATGTGACTGGTAAGCTTGATGATCTAACTAAAGATGTTTTCAAATATAATTTTGAAGCGGATGTCTGTTTCCTTATTGCAAATGGGAGAAAGGAGGAAAGAAATCGAATGAAAGATTGTGTGGTAGACAGAATTTCGAGATGATCCTTAGTGGCCCACACCCTTGCTTTATTCCCTCCCCATGAGCATGGATCAAATACATGAATGTGATAAATATCATCAGCATCACTGAGACTGGTCAAGTTATATGATGATCTAATCAAAGTTCTCAATGAGCTGACTTCAAGCTATGCTAAATGTAAATTATTTTAGGAAGGAATGGAATGAATCAGACAAAGTCTTTAAAATAAGGTTAAGTGTCACGTAAACTCCCCAGGTAGCTTTAAAGATAAACAGCTCATCCTGCTGATAACACTACCTAGAGAAAGATATGGATATAAGTTCTAAATACCTCAGTGCTATGGCATAAAGACCTGATTTCTTCCAATAACCATAACAGTCACTGCATTTTTCCTCTCCCTTTACCTCTGTCTCTGAAGGATGTGCCTTGGTTGTCCTCTGTCATTTTACTTCCATGATAAAGAGTCCCTCGGCTCCAGCTTATCTAACCTGCACAGACTATTGCTTACAAATGTATTTTCCTACAGAGTTGGTGCTGATCTAGCATCATTCAGCTGCACATGGGAACACATATAATAGAAGGCAAAGTTTTGTGAAGATATCTACGTACCTGCTGCTGAGATGCACCACAGATTTTCCTCTCTGTCATCTTGGAGCTATCTACTATGGTGATTTCAGAAGACTGCATTGGAAATCCCATTGTTCTGGGATCCAAATGTATCTCTCAATGTTGCACCAGCCCCGTAGCCTGGCTTCACAATTATAAAAAAGAATAGACTCTATGATAATTAACATTCTTCCTAGAAAAGAGTAAAGTAATAAAGCATTGAATAACAGTTTACCCATGTTATTGCAACATAATTCCCAATAGCCTAGATCAATAGATGAATGTATAAAAATGGGGTAGAGTAGATTATTATTAGCCATAAAGAACAATGAGATTTTGTTATTCATAGGAAAAGAATAGAATTAGACATCATTGTGTTAGATGAAATAAGTCACATTCAGAAAGACAAGTATCACATATTTTCCCTTATATGTGGAATCTTAAAAAAAATGGTTACATGAAAAGTAGAAGGGACATTATCAAAAATGAGGAAGGAAATAAAAACACAAGAAGCATAGGGCAGCAGAGGGTAATGAGTGGGATTAGATGATCAAAATGTGCTATATGCATGAGTGAAAATACCACACTGAAACCCCATATTTTATTGTGTTAATACAATATATTAAAAACAAAACAAGAAGTTTGATTTCTATTCTAATAAAAGTGGACCTAGCTATATGTGAATGTGTATAGGGTATGTACACCTGGAATGTAAAATTGCAGACTAAAAACCTAGTTTACTTGTACCATGAGCTTGAAGTCCATTATCCAAACAATGTTATTATAAACCATATAAACTTTTATAGTTACTTTTAAGTGCATCCTTTATCAACTCAAACTAAACAGACTAATACCTTTAATTACTTCCACTTACAAGCATAAGTTTTCTCATCTATTTTGTAAGATAAATTTCCCAATATATATTTAAAAGGCATATTTAGTGTCATAAATTAGCTTAGCTGTAAAAGTCAAATTCTTTTATCATACCAATATTGTTTTCAAATTTATTACAGTTCTCATACACTTTTGAGCTAGATGTGACAGATTTAAATCACAAAATTTACATTGGAACTATAAACTAATCTATAAATGTTTTCCTAGACCCCATTATTTAACCATTTGAAAATCCAAATATATGCAAATTTTTTCATTAGTATAGACTATTAGCATTATAAACTCTTACATAATTAGCTACATTTACTTAGAGTACTTCTTAGGGTTTGACATTCACTCAACCACTGAGAATTCATTATTATTTTAAATGTTTAATATGATCATTTACCAGTGTGCTATTTATCATTTTAACTGGCTCATTGCCTTAAGATATGTATTTTCAGCAAAGAAATGATGGTTGGCACAGCATTTTGCTTCAGTGATTCTTACAACCACACAAATAACCTGTTTCTGTAGTGTTATGAAAACATAGGATTTCTTTGTCCAAACTGGTATCTCTTGGAGGGAGTTAGTCTATCTTCTGTCTTCTTCAATTTTCCTCTTGTGCAGTTCTTTTATCTGACTTCTATGTACAGAAAGTTATAATCTCCCACGCATGGTGTTCAATATGTCACAAGAGGGAAGAATCAGTAGCAAGTGCTTGCTGAAGACAAACCAACACACAGCATCTAGCACTCTCCACCTCCTTTTGTCAACTTGCAGTGTCACCAACAGCCAGGACCTTGTTTCATGTCTGACACCATGCATTTTTCTCCAGAGCCTTTCGTGCATTCCAGTAAGTAACAAAGTGCCATTATGAGAATGCCAGCAAGGACACAAAAACAAAAATTAAATCAGTTGAAGATGGGACCTTGAAAAGGAAGCAAACAGTCACTGACCCTGGTCCCAGCTTCTCAGACTTACTCTGTTACACATGCATCTACTTCACAACTTTCTTCCTAAGTTTTCCCAACATATGGATTGAAATCTAAAATAGCGGTTTATTTTCTGCTACTTCTATGTTAGAAAGTATCAGTAGGTGTTGGAATCTGCATTTGCATTTACCGCACCAGCAACGGAAGATGACTTTCCCATACTTCACTGCTGGCAAACAAATGCAGTGTGGTAATAAAATAGTCTTGATTGTTAATGTCCTTCACATTACAATTTGACATGATAATGTCCCTCACATTACGATTTGACATGAGTGGAATCTATTTGTTTTTTCCTTAGCTAAGATACGGAGAAATATGTTGAGAGGTTTGCCTGACTTTGGATAAATACACCCATGGTAGGTAAGGTTGCATCACCCTCCACTTTGTCCTGACAAGTAGCCAAGCATTTCTAGGTGCACGTCCTGACCACAGGTAACAGAACAAGGTTTGACAGGTCCAGTCCCCGCCTCAAAATGATTTTGCTAGAAACAGACTGAGATGAGAAAGATGTGCAGAATTTGAGCTAAACCATACAAAGTTCTCCACTTAGACTCTCCAGATCTTTCTGCTGTCTTACAGGCAGCATTTTCTGCATTTCTGTGACTGGCTTTTCTTCTGTAAGTTCATGAATGTCAGACCTGTATTTCCTTAGTCATAAGCAAAATATAGTTGAATTTATTCTGGGTAATGTTTTAGCTGCTTGCAAAAACTGAAGAGAGAGAGACAAATTAATTGAAGGTGATTTGAGGCACTGTTGATAATGTTGAAAAATGGAATTCAAGTTGTTTGCAGAATAAAGAGAAGACATGTGGGAATTATGGTGAGTGAGAAAAGTGAAGGAGAGAGTGATGGGAGCTTGGTGGGTCAAAGAACATCCAACAGGGGTAATGGGTGGAGTGAAATACTAGAAATAGTAAATAAATTAAGATAGATTATACAGACATTTTTCACATGGCAATAAAAGGTCAAAGGATGACTATGAAAGTGTTTGGAATTAGAGGCAGGCTATAGAGCTGAATATTCATTTATATGAATATGAAGAATTGGTAGCAAAGAGTGACACTGTGAGATCAGGTACTTGAATCTTAAAGAATACTACTATTATTAAACAAATAGTATAAGTGAAAGTAACACTCATACCATTTATATGAAAGGAAATAAATTTTTATGTTTTATTTACACACATTGTAAGAGGAATTTAAAACAGCCCCCTCTCATGACTAAGAAATTTATGGAATGTACCTTTCTTGAGATATAGAGCCCATATTAGAAAGCACCCTCTGCCGCCCAACTCTAGACCTCCCTATGGTCGTCTCCTCCAATAAATGTAAAAGGCCTTTTAAACTAACCAATGCCTTCTGCTTCTGTAACCCCGCTTACCAAAGCCCTTCCTCCCTTTGTTCTATAGCTTAAAAGCCCTGCTCCGGCTCAACTCGAGGCTCTCTGTTCCTGAGTGTTCAGTGAGCCCCACGCATGGTTGGACAATAAAGACCCCTTGCCAATTGCATGAGAAGGCATCTGTTGGGGTCTTCCTATACGCGGCGGGCGTCTTGACCCCCACATTTGGAGGTTCCACCGAGATTGGCGGGATTGCCCCCTGCATTGGGAGACTTCAACAGCCACCTCTCGGGGTAAGTACGGCCGTTTCTCTTTATCTTTCTGTCTCTCTTTGTCTTACTTTCACTTTGCAATCACTAGTTTTGTTGTGACTGGCACCAAGACGCGTGAGCTCTTGGTCCAAGTGACTTGCCTCCGGGCTTCTGTGTCACAAGTCACTTCCCCGGGGGACGCCCTGGGGATCGTAGGCTCTCTGAGTCTATTTTGTGGTGGGGTCACCGTTAGTTGTTCCTCAGAAGGGGAAGTTTCGCACGCCGGCATTTGTCTATTTGTTTGTCGTCTTGGTCTTAGTGTTCCTCTGTCTTTGTTTGTTCAGTGCCACTAACCTTATTTTGCTCCACAGCACCCACTATGGGACAAACAACATCTACCCCTCTCTCTCTCACTTTAGATCATTGGTCAGAAATATGAGAGAGGGCTCATAATCTTTCTTTACTTGTCAAGAAAGGTAAATGGCAGACGTTCTGCTCGTCAGAGTGGCCTACATTTCAGGTGGGATGGCCTCCAGAGGGGACTTTCCACCTCCCCCTTATCCAAGCGGTTGAGACTATAGTCTTCCGTCCTAGGGGACAGGGACATCCTGACCAACAACCTTACATTGTGGTGTGGCAAGACTTATGTGAAGATCCCCCAAAATGGGTAAGCCCCTTTTTAACTCCGGCTTTACCGGAGCCTGTCACTCTCTTACCCGTAAAAGCTCAACCTGCTCCATCCCCAACCCCCAATCTCTACCCCTCTCTCCCTCCTCTGGTTTTGCCCAAGTCGCAGTCTGACTTAATCCTATTGGACTCCGGGGCTCCTCCTCCCCCTTACCCCGCTCTACTCTCTGCTCCAATGGAGGTGACTGCTGCTGCCACCCTCCCTCCTACTCCAGTCCCTTCAGGGGCGGGGGCAGGGCGGTGCAGGGCCGAGACGGAGAGGGGGCGGGGAGGACCCCACCCCAACTCCGCAAACACCGGCAACCCGCGTGCGCGCCTGGCGAACCCCTCTTCACCCTCTACCCCTGAGCTGACTCTGCAGGGCCCCCTAGTGGATGCTGCAGACTATGGGCCAGCCCAAGGAACCCGAAGTCAGCGGGCCCTGGGCCCTCAAGATGGAGTGGCAATTGCACTCCCCCTCAGGCTGCATGGACCCATGCTGGACAATGGGAACGGGGGAGAAATGCCAGCACTCCAGTACTGGCCCTTTTCCTCCTCCGACTTATATAATTGGAAAAATAATAACCCTCCTTTTTCTGAGGACCCTTCTAGGTTAACCGGGTTGGTGGAGTCTCTCATGTTCTCTCACCAGCCTACCTGGGACGACTGTCAACAGTTGCTGGGGACCTTGTTCACCATCGAAGAAAAGGATCGAATCCTCATAGAGGCCATAAAACTCGTGCTGGGACAGGATGGGAGACCTACCCAGCTCCCAAATATCATTGATGACTTCTTCCCATTGCGCCACCCTGATTAGGACCCCAATACTCTGGAAGGTAGGGAGCATCTGTCCATCTATCGCCAGACTCTAGTGGTGGGTCTCCGAGCGGCTGCTAGGCGGCCTACAAATTTGGCTAAGGTAAGAGAGATCCTTCAAGGGCCTACTGAATCACCCTCGGTATTCTTAGAGAGACTAATGGAAGCTTACTGTAGGTACACTCCCTTTGACCCTCAAGATGAGGGACAATGGGCATCTGTTGCCATGGCCTTTATAGGTAAGTCGGCTTCAGACATTAGGCATAAGCTCCAACGACTAGATGGGTTACAAGACTTGACTTTAAGAGATTTGGTAAAAGAAGCTGATAAAGTATATTACAAGAGAGAGACAGAGGAGGAGAAAGAACAGAGAAAGGAAAAAGAGAGAGAGGAGAAAGAACTAACCAGAGATAGAAAGAGGAATAAGGAATTGACAAAAATCTTGGTCACAGTAGTAAAAGGAGTTCAGGGAAATATAGGTGAGGATAAGCCATGCTGCCCTCCTCTTGACACCAACCAATGTGCATATTGCAAGGAGTTGGGACACCTCATCAGAGACTGCCTCAAGCTTAAAAGAAAAAGACAAAAGGAACAGGCCTTAGAGGCTCAACAACGCCAACCTAATGTGCGAGCCTTGGAAGGAGAAGACTAGAGGGGATGGGGCTCGGATCCCCTCCCCGAGCTCAGGGTAACTTTTAACGTGGAGGGGACCCCAGTCAACTTTGAAGTAGATATGAGAGCTGTCTTTTCTGCTCTCCAAGCTCCATTGGGACTTCTCTCATCCAAGAGGTCCTTGGTTCAAGGGGCTAATGGGAGCAAATACAGAGCATGGACCACTAAGAGGACTATGGACCTAGGTAAAGGTAAAGTCCAACATTCCTTCTTAGTAATACTGGAGTGCCCAGCTCCCCTTATGGGGAGAGATCTTCTGACTAAACTAAGAGCTAAAATAACCTTCGAGCCTCAAGGGTCCCAAGTGACTTTCCTCAACCCCCTGGTGAGCCAACCTGTGGTGACTATGCTGGCTTTGGCAACAGATGATGAATACCAGCTTTATAGTCAGCCCACGGCCCTGGCTATACCCCAGAACTGGTTGATAGAATTTCCTGACTCATGGGCTGAAACAGCTGGACTAGGACTAGCCACATTACAGCCCCCTGTGGTCGTATCCTTAAAGGCATCTGCCTCACTGGTCTGCATCAAACAATATCATATAAGCAAGGAGGCTCATCAGGGGATAAAGAAACACAAACAAAAGTTCCTCGATTTGGGGGTATTAGTACCATGCCAATCAGCTTGGAATACCCCCTTGCTACCGGTCAAAAAGCCAGGAACAGGAGACTACAGACCAGTACAGGATTTACGAGAAGTAAATAACAGAGTAGAGGATATACATACTACAGTGCCTAATCCCTACAATTTGCTTAGCACTCTTGGCCCCGAAAAGATCTGGTATATGGTACTGGACCTAAGAGACACTTTCTTTTGTCTGTCGTTACATAAAGACAGCCAACCTCTGTTTGCCTTCAAATGGACAGACCCTGACACAGGGACATCAGGACAGCTGACTTGGACCCGCCTCTCTCAGGGATTTAAAAACTCTCCTACCATCTTTGATGAAGCTCTCCACAAGGATCTGGCCGCCTTTCAAATCCAACACCCTGCTGTAACTTTGCTTCAGTATGTAGACGACCTTCTGCTGGCCGCAGATTCGGAAACAAACTCTATATATGGGACACGGGAGCTCTTACAAGAGTTAGCCAAATTGGGATATAGAGCCTCTGCTAAAAAGGCCCAAATTTGCCAAAAAGCAGTCGTCTTCTTAGGATACACCCTCAAAAATGGAAAATGATGGCTCACGGAAACCAGGAAAAAGACTGTTACTCAAATCCCCCCACCTACGAGTAAGAGACAATTGCGGGAATTTCTGGGGACTGCGGGATTCTGCCGCCTATGGATCCTGGGGTTCACCTCCTTGGCTGCTCCCCTTTATCCCCTCCTAAAGGGAGATACCACCTTTACCTGGGGCGCTGACCAACAACAGGCCTTCGATCAGATCAAAAAGGCCCTGTTATCTGCCCCTGCATTAGCTCTCCCCAATATAGAAAAGCCCTTTACTCTCTATATTGAAGAAAAACGGGGAATAGCTCGAGGGGTGTTAACTTAGGCCTTCGGCCCATGGAAGCGACCTGTGGCCTATTTGTCAAAGAGATTAGACCCTGTGGCAAATGGATGGCCCCATTGTCTAAAGGCCATCACAGCAGCAGCTATCCGAAACAAAGACACAGATAAACTGACTCTAGGACAGAAATTGACCATAATAGCCCCACACACATTAGAAAGTGTCATCCACCAGCCCCCAGATAGATGGCTCTCCAATGCTAGAATCACTCACTACCAGATCCTCCTGCTCAATAAGGACTGAATAACATTCGGTCCTCCAACTGCCCTCAACCCAGCTACTCTACTGCCTGATGAGACATCCGAGCCAATCTTACATACTTGTCAAGAGATTCTGGCAGAGGAAATTGGAATTCGCCGAGACCTGACAGACCAGCCACTCCCAGATGCTGAGGTAACCTGGTTCACTGACAGCAGCAGTTTCATACTAGAAGGTAAGAGACATGTGGGGGCCGCAATTACAGATGGGACTCAAGTTATCTGGTCATCAGGACTAAGAGAAGGCACATCTGTGCAGAGGGCAGAATTAATTGCCCTTTCAAAGGCTTTGGAGTTGGCAAAAGGAAAAAGTGCAACCATTTATACTGATAGCCGCTATGCTTTTGCCACGGCGCACGTACATGGGGCTATTTACCAACAGAGAGGACTCCTAACTTCGGCTAGAAAGGAGATCAAAAACAAACAAGAAATTCTTAGACTCTTGGCAGCCATTACGCTACCACAAAAATTGGCCATAGTGCACTGCGATAGCCACCAAAAAGGTACAGGCCCTATAATACAGGGCAACAACCATGCAGACAAAACTGTGAAGCAGGCGGCTCTAAGTGCCCCTACCACTTTGCTCCTGGAGGTCAATAGTCTATCAGAGACCTGTCCAGATGAGCCTCTCCAAACTCCCAAGAGGGGAAAAGCAGAACTTCTAGCCTATTTCCAACAGGCCCATAAGTTAACCCATCTGGGGACAAAAAAGTTGTGCTTATTGGCCAGAAATCAATCAACAGATAGTCAACTGTCAGCTGCCCAAATTAAGGAACTAGCAGAACAAGTTACCAAAAGTTGCCAAGCTTGACAGGTTGTCAATGCTTTCCCCTCCAAATCCCTTCAAGGAAAGAGATTATGAGGAACCCGGCCGGGACAATTCTGGGAAGTGGATTTTACTGAGATAAAGCCAGCTAGATATGGGCTTAAATATTTGTTAGTCTTTATAGACACTTTCTCAGGTTGGACCGAGGCATTCCCTACCAAAAGGGAAACTGCACTAACGGTAGTTAAAAAATTGATGGAAGAGATCTTTCCTCGTTTTGGCCTGCCAAAGGTAATTGGGTCTGATAATGGACCGGCATTTGTGGCTCAGGTAAGTCAGGGATTCGCCAAGATATTGGGGATTGATTGGAAACTCCACTGTGCTTATAGACCCCAAAGTTCAGGATAGGTAGAGAGAATGAATAGAACAATCAAAGAGACCTTGACAAAATTAGCCAAAGAGACTGGCTCTAAAGACTGGACCATGCTCCTACCTTATGCTTTGTTCAGAGCTAGAAACACTCCTTCTTCCCAGCCGCCTAATCTAACTCCCTTCAAGATCCTATATGGAACCCCTCCCCCCATTCAAGACCTCAGCCCCCTTCTTAAGGACACCCATTTACCCCATACCTTTTTAATTGATAGACTCCAGGCTCTAGACAAAGTTCAGGAGGTCCTGTGGTGCCAACTCTCCTCAGCCTACCAGCCAAGCGACGGACCCACTCATCACCAATAAAATGTGGGAGACTTCGTCTACGTCCGTCGCCATCAGATACAGACCCTAGAACCTCGCTGGAAAGGACCCTACCAAGTACTCCTGACTACCCCTATGGCAGTTAAGATTGATGGCATCATGTCCTGGATCCACACATCTCACCTCAAGCCAGCACCGCCACCGCCGGAGCCTCAATGGAAATTGGAAAAGACTGAAAATCCCCTCAAGTTACGGGTTCGTAGGGTTACTATTCCTCCTCCTCCTTCCCCTATGAGAACTCAATCCCAATCCTCATAAACCTTGGAAATGGACAATGTCTAGATGGGGAGATGGAAAGACCCTACACACTTGGGAAGGGGTGGGAGGACCATCCTTCCAGATACCCCCCTGTCAGTTAACTACCCACTGACCCTGTTGTAACCTCACTGGTGTATATATGTGTCCTGCTTCCAATCCTGGAAAAAGTTATTGTAACAGCCCGGGACACTATTACTGTCCCTATTGGGGATGTGAAACCCTAGCAACTACTTGGAGCGTCACTGCCCCTGACCAACATTTAAAAATAGGATGCCCAACAAGATGCGACCGATATACATGTACCCCATCTAATGCTTGGGATGGGGACATAGACCTGTATGGACCAGAAAACACTCCAGAATCCTGCCAAAAGATATATATATATATAAGTGTCACCACCCCTACCGACCCCAAAAAAATGGCTGACTGGAATGACATGGGGAATCAGATATTATGAGAGTGGCACAGATAGAGGAGGACTGATACTAATTAAAAAGGAAGAAGTTTCCCAAAAAGCTATTGGAGTAGGACCCAACTCTGCACTAACTAAAAAGAACCCACCTCCTCAACCAAGACCCGCAACCCCACTAAAATTTGATTATACTCCCCGTAACTCCACTAGTTCCCCAATTTCTACTCCCATTCCCCATGAACCAATGACTCCTGGTGACCGATTATATAACCTTATCCTGGGAGCCTACTCTGTCCTTAATCACTCTCAAGCTGACCTTACACAGTCATGCTGGCTTTGCCTGTCTGCTTCACCACTGTACTATGAAGGGATAGCTGTAAAAGGACCATATACTACCCTCTTTTCTGGCTCGTCCTGTGACTGGGACAATGACCATAAACTTACCTTGTCTGAGGTTACAGGACAGGGGACCTGTATAGGTAATCCTCCTTCACACATTAAAACTTTATGTACCACTATTAATCAAATCCAAGAAAAAGATAAGTCCCTTCAACCTCCCACCGGTTTAAAATGGGCATGTGACACTGGAATCACCCCCTGCGTATCTACAAAAGTTTTCAATAACTCTGTTAACTTTTTTGTACTGGTCTATATGTACCCCTGAATACTCTACCATTCGGGGACAGAACTGGAAGATAAACTATCAGGCCAAACTAGATACAAAAGAGAACCAATCTCGGTAACTCTGGCAGTTCTTATGGGAGTAGCCGTCACAGCCAGTATAGGCACAGGGACAGCTGCCATTATATGTGGCAACCAACAGACTAGTCAATTACAAGCCACAATAGACCAAGACTTAAAGGCCATAGAAACATCCGTCATGGCCCTCCAAAACTCTCTGACCTCCCTCTCAGAAGTAGTTCTACAGAATAGACGAGGACTTGATTTACTTTTCCTTAAGGAGGGGGGATTATGTGCAGCTTTAAAAGAACAATGCTGCTTCTATGTGGATCATTCTGGAGTTGTTAAAGAGTCCATGGCCAAACTCAGGGGAAGATTAGACCAAAGACAAAAAGAACGAGAAGCCCAACAAGGCTTGAGTCTTGGTTCAGCCAGTCTCCATGGCTCACCACCTTATTGTCAGCCCTAACGGGACCCTTGATTGTGCTGCTCTTAATAATAACTATAGGACCCTGTATATTAAATAGAATAACAAACCTACTACAAAGTCAGATTGGCAATGTAAAACTAATGCTCCTCAGACAACAATATGCGATTCTAGATGATCCCAACAATAAACACCCCGATCTCTAAGATTAGAGATTCACAAAACAAAAAGGGGGGGATGTAAGAGGAATTTAAAACAGCCCCCTCTCATGACTAAGAAATTTATGGAATGTACCTTTCTTGAGATATAGAGCCCATATTAGAAAACACCCTCTGCCGCCCAACTCTAGACCTCCCTATGCGCCGCCCAACTCTAGACCTCCCTATGGTCGTCTCCTCCAATAAATGTAAAAAGCCTTTTAAACTAACCAATGCCTTCTGCTTCTGTAACCGCGCTTGCCAAAGCCCTTCCTCCCTTTGTTCTATAGCTTAAAAGCCCTGCTCCAGCTCAACTCAAGGCTCTCTGTTCCTGCGTGTTCAGTGAGCCCCACGCATGCTTGGGCAATAAAGACCCCTTGCCAATTGCATGAGAAGGCGTCTGTTGGGGTCTTCCTATACGCGGCGGGCATCTCGACCCCCACAACGTGTATTTATTTAATTTGTTGTATATGGTTTTTTTTTAATTATTGTTTTTGTTTTGTTTTGTTTTTGAGACATTGTCTCACTATGCAGTTCAAGCTGGTCTTGAATTCACTTTGTAGCCCAGGCTGGTCTCGAACTTGCAACAGTCCTCCTGCTTCAGCCTCTTAAGTGCTGAGATTACAAGTGTGTGCCACCATGCCTGGCTTACTTTGGTGTATAAAGGAGGAAGACATAGTCTTAGAAACAGCAGTTTAGAGTGAGTAGGACATCTCCAGAATCTCAGGAATTTGTGCTACAAAGTCACAGTGTGTAAATTGTAGAGGACTTTGAAAGCATTGAAGAGGTGTGGAACAGTAGCAATCAGGGTATGCTGGTCAGAAACCTGGCTGGGTTGAGTTCTCTAAGTCCTGGAGTCGTTTGAGCCTACATTTGTGAAAAGTCTGAGTCCTGTCACCAGTTGCTAAAATTCCCTGGTTCTCAGATAATCCCCTGGAGTGTTTGAATACTTGTAGAACTTCTGCCAACCTCCCTCTATGTGTTCTGCTAAATTCACTGGGAGTCAGAAGTAGTCGTTGGAAGCCATCTGTGCGGATACTCCCAAAACTCCCCTGAAGTAAGCACCAGGGGAAAAAAGAACAGGACACTGGAACCAGGAAGAAAAGCCCTTTTCACACGCGGCGTCTCTCCAGCACACTTTACTATCAAAGGTTACCTGCATTCCCAGCACCAGGGAGAAATAGTTACATCATCTGACTTTAGTTTCATGGGATAGGATAATGGAAGGTTATTTTTAGAGATGACAGGAAATAAATTGATCATTGGTACATGAGCTGTCTCTGATCTCTACCTTTTATTTCCAAAACCACATGGAACAAGGACCATACAATGATTTTTAATGTAATGGTATACATTATATTCTGGAAAATAATGTCCCATATTTACAGGATCCATTCTCTAAATTGCATGTGATCTCAGCTGTCCAAAGGTCATTCAATCAATACATCAGGATACCAGGTTCTGGTATAATTAGTGGTCATGTAGTCCTTCGCTATAAAATTGAGGCCTAGTTGAATCAAATGCTCTGTGAGTCTTCAGACAGTGGTACTGGCTCAGGCTTTGTATGCATATAAAATAAATTTATATCTAGAATATGTGTTGTTTCTAAACAATATAAATAATTTCTTCTAGAATAGAAATTTCCACTGAGTAATTTGTCTTTTTGAGATGGGAGCTCAGACTGATCTTTGCTGGAGCAGGTTAAAGGTACCTAGGTTAACCTTGGTTAGTTGCAGCCCAGAGTACTAGATTCATGATAGCATTTATCCCTGCTACTGTGATTATGCCACGCATCCACTGGGCTAGCACTAAGACCAACAATAATAGACATCTCTTGTCAACTGACCAGTTGATCTTACCTACTTTGTTACTTCGCTCATCTTTCATGATTGGTAGTAGTTGGGGGTATGAAATTATGCAATGCAAAGATTTTCACACTGTTCTGCTTCCCAAGATCTATCTACACTTCTTTTTCCAGATCTCGGTATTCCTAATTATACTCCTCCTTTTTTGCCACTGTTAATATATAATTCTTGGTCATCTTTCCACAAAATTTTTAAAACAAAGTTGGGATTGGTTCCCCTTCACTGTCAGTTTTTGGAACAATGTTAATGAGCACTGTAATCCAACTATCCCTCTTGGACTTGGACTCATGTAACAAACAAACAAACTCATTAACCATGGTTGATCTATTTTCCTCCTACAACAAGTGATCCTAATGGACCCTCATTTGTAGTCATAGGTCATAGGGAGTGACATGGTACAATAGTAAATGACACAGAAGAATATTATTCATAAGCAGTTTGCTTGTGCCCTCTGGCTATTTAGTTCTGATTTCAATGGTATCACTCCCATCTCATGATGGACTTTTAAGACAAGTCCAACTCATGAGTTGATGGGTTTTACATTCATGGTGGGCAGATCTGGCCAAATGGTCACTGGACATCCTATGTGAGTATTCTGTTACACTTGGTTTTAAATGGATAAGCCAGGAATATCCTAAATGATAGGATAAGACTAGGGTAAGGCTTGAAAATGTCTTTTAGTCAATAATGTAACTGGTACTAGATCAACTTTATAACTCCTTTTCTGAGACCTTGGAAACTCTGTTATTGTCTAAAGTCACAGAGCCTAAGAAATCTAGAGGTTATATAAATTCTTGTGTAAAGTTAGACTAAAATTAGCTGTTACTTGTTTGAGTTTTTCATCAAGTGATATTGCTTTTCTACCTATTTTCCACATCTACTAAATAAAGACAAAAATAGAAACTTACTTCATGCTGCTGCTACCTTGAAAATTAGAGTTATGTAAGTGGCCTTCTACAGGGCAAATGGCTTCATTAAAACACTCCTTAGTGATAATGGGAGAAAACCAGAAAAAAGCACTTGAAATGGTAGTTATTCTGGTTATACATTGTTGCACAATATGTCATTTTAATGCTTGGAACTTAAAATGACAATTTATTCTTATCTGTCATGTCCCCATAGGCCGATGGGGCTCAGTGGGGTGATTCTAGTGTGGATCATGCAGTAGCAGTCACCTATCTCATGGGTCTGCAGTCATCTGAAAGGTGCGTAATGTTGGCTGGGAGGCTACAGTGTCTTTAGACTGGGAAGCTACAGCATCTTTATGTGACTTCAGTGTCTGAAACCATGGCAGATGGGCTTCTGGGGGTGCAAGTGAAGGAAGTTGAGGCTGCCAGTGTTGAAAAGGGCAGTATGAAAACTGCATAGTGTCACTCTACTCAATTGTGCTGGCCAAAGAAATTGTAGGGTCTGCGCCAGTGAGTGGACAAGCAAACTTCACGTCTGCTAGGCAATGTCAAGGTCACACTGCTGAAGACCATATGAAGAGTGGACACTGTGCAGCCATCTTGGAATGCAGCCAGGCACACTGAACTCATTCAGTAAAATCTGTAACCAATGCTACTTATCCTAAAGGAGTTTATTTCATATGGGAAACAAGATTTATGACAATTACAATCTGTTTGCCCAGAGGAAGAATTTTCTAGTATGAATTTTGCCAATACACCGCAAGGAACATCAAAGCAAATGGCAATTAGTAGAAAATAGTGCTAGCTAGTTAATAATACATAGCTTCCTTCAAAGCTGGTTTATTGGTTTGCATTTCAACATGAGCTCATCATCTTGGTTTTTTTATTGTACAATGTATTTTGAAACAGGCCAAACCCTAAAATGACTCTAAGAGGCAGGAAGTTCCATATGCTGAACAAATTTTTCTACCAATAGACAGTGAAAAAGGATTTACTTCTAGAAAAAATGCAAGTCACTAAAAGAAGTTGAACATTGTCATTAAGGGTAAGAATTTTTGCATTCAGAATAAAATTTGAATTCTAGCTCTGTGCTCCCTAAGACACAACTTCCCATCTTGGGAACTGTAGAGATTACTACCTTCCTCACTGCAAACTGGCAAGCCATAAATGATAGTATTTTTCACATTCGTGACTTTCAAAAGACATTTTTTAAATGTCTTTGTTATTCTAGTAAGAAAGTTATATCAAATGCACTATTTTGTCTGCTCTCTATTTTAAAATGGTTTAAAAACCATTTATATATGAAAACTGATTTTTGTGGTACTGTAGAACATACATTTGTATTTTTAGAGAGGTTAAAATTAACCTGAATACACTACTTGAACGACAGCTTTAAGGTGTTACTTAAATAACCTGAATGTATTACTCTACATTTCTATTTTTAAAGAGTTCAAAATTCTATTAGTGAATTTCCCCAATTGGAACAAATGCACCCAAAGGCCAACAAATCTTACTTTGCATTGATTTTCATCCTTTTGCTTTTCAACACCACAATACTTATAGCATCACTCACAATTAATCCATCCATATTAGACATTAGGTATTTACTAATTTAAAATTTTTAGTATTAGTAACTTTCACCATCATCAAATTGTATTCATCAGTTGACTATATAATTTGCTCAAATAAGAACAAAATCACATCACTACCCAAACCATAAATCTAATCATTCTAATATCTCTTTATAATTATCAGAGTTAATTTTCATCCTTGTCACTAAATTATTTTAATGGCTTGCCATCACTAATTGCCTTGCTCTTGTCCTGCTGTCAGTCCTTAACATTCTGAATTGAGTATTTGACCTTACACTGAGACAGAAATAGCGCTTGCTAAAATTGGGAACGACCTGTCTTAGTGCTAACGATGGTATCATAGCTTTGTGGAGTACATAAATTTTAGTTCTTGACAAATAATTTGTTGGCTTGGCAAACTATATTTTGGACTGAAATAGGAATTAATAGCTGTATTTATCTAACTGCTAGCAAATTTCCTTTCAGTACATGTCAGACTGGGATTTTTAAAAAGAACTATTCTAACAAAATTTGGTACAAAATTAACAAGGTGAATTCCAATATGTGTAGCCTTACATTTAAATTGAAATGAATCATTAAGGACTGATTGCAAGAGATTCTTTCAGGGATCAACTTATGAAAAACTACCCCTCAAACTCAGTTAACCTCAGTGAGAAATAGATGATACATTAAAATTTGAAATCTTATGCTGCATACAAAGAACTATAATTTTATTTATTGTTGCATTGCTATTGTACCTTGTTGTATAATTTTTTTTAAATTAAGACAGATAGAATAAAACTTTGTAACATTATCATGATCACAGTTTATAGGCATTTAAACTAAAAAGTTAAAGGGGGCCGTAATAGGACTTCCTTTCTGGCCATAGTAAAATGTCTGATACCATCCTACAGCAAATGATTATACATACCTGTGTATACACGTGCATATGTATGGCAACTGTCTGAAGTTACTAAGAACTATACAACATTAAGATTCTCTAAAGAAGGCATATATATCAGGTGAGACTTCCCCACATTCATTCTTGTTTTTTCATTGAAAACATTTTCCAATATCACTACAGCAGAATGGAGAACAGGAATAAGAATCTTTCTGATTTGGGAAAAGAGCGATTAGCATTTGGATTGCCAAGGTAGTTGGAAATCTAGGAACATGTTATTAGCAGGGAGGGAGCCACACAAAAAGAGTCTTGCTTTTCTGCAAGTCTTTACTTCAGTTTCTTGGGTGACCTCAAATTGCACACACACATGCACAGGGAAAGACTCTGGAAGGTTGAGCAGGGAGCACCCACTGGGAACATGGATTAACCAAAGAAAGCAAGAGATGAAAGGGAACTAAATGAAGGACAGTGATCAAAGAACTTCTGGAAAAAGAAGGAAAACAATACATAAGAAGTAGACTTACCCTCCCCTAGATCAATGTGAAATAATACTAGAGGAATTATCTAAATTTTTCAATTAAATGACACAATATTCCTTGTGGATTAAAAATTTAAAAAGAGCCAAACATTGAGATTCATTTCAAATAAGACTTCACAGAAAGATTAAAAATAAAAGGATGGGTAAATGATATGCCATTAACTCACAAACCAAACAAAATGGTCTAAACCATGGAACTACACTACACTGATTTACTTGAAAAATTATAAAAGGTAAAAAGAGTCACTTCATAAAAGTGTGAAAAAGCAAGATTTCACATGCCTATATATTTACTCTGTTGCCATGTCTACAACTTGTCAGTAACAGGTTTCACACTTCAGGCCAAGCTTAAAGGTGGTAAAATTAAAGGTAAGAATATTAGTGGAAAGACCCAGTGTTTAAAGCATGGCTTTATTCTTTACCCACTATCTTATGAGAACATCAATAAGCCAGAAAACACTGAAAAAAGATGAATGAGATAGGGGAAATCCATTCTTCAGTTTATGAAAGTTTGCTTGCTGATGAGAACAAGTTAGTGTAACACTTGTTTTTAATACTCGGTATTCTTAATGGATACTAATATTATTTTGTAACTCTCAAAAGAACAGAAATAGGACCAGTGGTGAAGGTTTTCAGTCACAGTAACTAAAATATTTGTTCACAGATCAGACTAATAGTGGGACCAGCTATCAGGTGAAAAAGTTAGCACGCTGCTATAAATAATAACAGTAGTTATCTGCTTATCTGCCCCGGAGCTTATAAAATCCTCAAGTTGTGTGAAACTGGAATAACTATCATCTGAACTCATTCTTGATGCTAAAGTTTTATGTCAAAATTAAAGTTGTGATCCCTGTCTACCTGAATAAACCTTGGATTATTGTATAGCATTCATGGGGTGAAAGTAATATTGAGTACACATTTCTGAAACGCCTTTCATGAAACTGAAATTTGAGTGCATTGCTGAAAACCTTTAAAGAGACCCACTAAGGGCATTTGCGTGCTGAAGCATGTTTTTGGACAAAATTATGATATTGTCCAGTTTTTTCTTCTAATTCTTTAATATGTGTACACTATGAAGTATATTTTGCAAGAGTCAAATCTAGATGCTTATTGAGGAAAAGTTTGAAGAATATTAGCATTGCCTTTGGCAATCATACTTTAGCTTGTGCCTTCATCCGTTTGGGCTGGTGTACCAAAATGCTGTAAGCTAACAAACTATAAAGCACAGGAAATTATTTTCCATTCTTCTTGAAGCTGAAAAGTCCCAAACTATGTGCTGGTGTCCCTTGAGGGCCAGTTTTCTGGCTCATAGATGGGGCTTCCTCACTGTGTTTTCCCGTGACAGAAGGGACAGTGTAGATCACTGGAGCCCTATGAGAGGGGTACTAATATTACTCATAAGAACTTTGCCCTTCTGACTTAATCATCTTCCAAAGGACCATTTTCTAGCAACATTGTGGTGACAATTATGTCTCAACATAGGAATTCTGAATGAATGCAAATATTCAACTTTCAGTGTTAGTCAACGAAATAGCTGATGACATTTCCTAGAAGAGAATAAAGCATGGTACACTCTTGTTCATATTTCTTAAAAGGTCTTATAACAAAGATCTCTCAACTGGGAACTAATAATAATTAATTTATTTATTTTATGCAAGATATTTTTCCAGCCATGCGATGGCTATACTCTTGATTCCAGAATATGTTCAAATATCACATATTCATGGAGGGACTTATATTTCTAGACTTGCTCTGGGTGATAGGTCAAGGAAGGCAGAAACTTCATCTAATTCACTGTTGGGTCTTTAGTATTTCAAATATGTGGGTGCTCGGTTAAATGAACAAGAAAATTGTAGTTTCCACCCACACAAATTGATAAAGTAGTCAAAAGTTGATCCATTCTGTTCCTGCTAATGCTATAATTAACTACAACAAACTTAGTGGCTTTTACAAAAATGTGTATTTATGGCCTTATAGTTCTAAAGGTCAGGAATCTTTAGATGTCAGCAAGGCTGTATTTCTTCTGGAAGTTCATAGCAGGGAATCCATTTTCTTGCCTTTCCTAGGCCTAGAAACTACCTACATTTCCTGGATCATGACTGTTTTTTTCTTTCTCATCACTTCAACTACTGCTGTTAATATTATGATCATATTTTTTTAAAATTTTGACTCAACTGTTTCTCTCATAAGTAGATTCTTCTAGTTAGATTGGAAACAAGTAAATCCAAGAAAATCTCCTTCTCAATGCCCTGAATTTCATTATGTCTATAAAATCCCTTCCATTTATTTATACTTTCTTGGGTTCTGAGGATTATGACATGGATATCTGTAGAGGAGGGACAATAGCTAAGCTGTCATACCCGGTAAATTGAATAACTAAAAAGACACAAATAATGGAATAAAATATAATAGTCAGCAGCTTGCAAGTGTGGCAACATGGAAGTGAGTCTTCAGGATCTGCTTTTGGGAAAGAACTTGCAAAATGGGCACTTCAATAATTGTAGTACCCTTTTGCAACTACTAGTTTTCTAGCAAAGTGTCCTCCCTAGGCAAATGCTAGACATCGTCAGAGCATAGCAAGTCTTTTGGAGCCTGACCATTCCTGCCCAACGCAAGACTCTTCTAATATGCAATCTTTGCTTCAGATTTTGTATTTCTCCAGCTGAGACTGGCAGGCCCACTTTATTAGCCCCCTGCTTCCTCCCTCCTCTCCCTTACAACATCAGATCTGTATTATAATCTAAAGACTCCCCTTGGCCCTCTTGTCCCCTCTCTCATCTTTCTGTCACACTCCTAATCCCCCTCATGGTTTCCTTCCTAACTGCTGCTATGAGGCACTGTATGAAGAGTTCCTATTTGACCACTGGACTTCATCAAATTTAAAGGTAAAGAGAAGGAAGAGACCCGTATAGAAAGGAGCAATATGTTAGACCACAGGAAGAGAAGTTGGGTCTCTATTCATGGATGGTAAAAGATTTTATATAAAAGAAAAGAGCAAACAGTATAATTTTAGTAAGAGGAACAAAAGAAAGTGTTAGAAAGACATGAAGTATTCTTGGGACACAAGTTAGACTTGTCCCCAGTGCTGAAACTCATGGAGACACCAACGTCACCATGTCTCATCCAAAAACACCATTACAGGGTTATTTTAAAGTCTGATCATGCTAGACTGCCTTTTCTTTGTATTTATGGCAGTTCTTTGTTTTTATTTGCTAATTCAAAAGAGAAAACACACTTGAGTTTTTCAGGAAAAATGAGATTGTTTTCCTTGGCTATGTTACATTGTTGAGTGGAATATATACCATAGCATAGTATCCTTTGAATTTCCTTTGCTTATTTAATCTAAGAATGAACCTTCACTCTTATAGATTATCAATGCACAGAAAAATATTATCTTGTTCATCTCTTTGCTCATCTCTTAAAGAGACTTTGGTGGATCTAACTCAGATTATTTGACTGAAAGAAAAAAATTGTTTTGAATTTAAAAATTACCTTCACAGTTATTTTTCAATGTGATTAAAATGAGTTTGTTTAAGTCTGGACTTTTCTGCTCATGTATTATTATTATTATTATATATTAAAGCATTAAGCATTAAGCATTTGAGATTTCCTGTAGTATACCTGCAAAAAGCATGATGTCCTGTTTGTAAAATTAAATTTATTTTTAATAGTGTCATATCCAAAAAGCATCCCCTAATACCCTATATTTCTAAAAAATATATAATTCTTTCTTCACCCCAGTATTTTTATTTCTAGTGAAGAAAGGAAGGAAGGCAGTGTGGCAAAAGGGAAAAGCCTGAGTCTCAGATTTCATTTCAACATTAAGAATCAGCCTGAAAATTGTTCTCCAAATGGATAAATTGAGTCTCAAAATAGAACACCCCTTGCACTGACAGATGGAGGTGTGCACAGAAATTTGCACCTGGCAACTTCTGCCCGAGGCACTTCCATCTGTCACCAGGTCTCTCCCGTGGCTGTGTTTTCAAAATCACTCTGTCCACTAATGGGCAACGCTGAGCTTTCTTCATTCATTTCATATGTGGTGGACAGAAGGTCTCAGAAGAATCTCTGAAGTAGCAACAGCTAAACATCTAAATAGAAAGGCTGCCCTGTAATATGGGCCATTTATCCTCTAAACGCATCACCCTTCACGGCCTTCCTCAGATGTTATATCTAGAAAAAAGAAGAATATCGAGTAAAGTGTGGGTGTTAAAAAAAAGCATTAAAAAATATTTCTTCCTTCCTTCTTTAGAAGTCTTTCCTCCTCTTTTTTCTGCTCTATATGATAAAGAATAAACAGTCATATGAATGATAAAAAATTGCTTGTTTTAATTTGTAGGTAACTATAAGCCTAGGAGCTACAGCACCACCTTTGTTCAAATCTAGGCAATTCTATTACCAATATGGGGACCCAGAGCAACTTTTTGAATTTTTCTGTGCTTCAATTTCTCATCTGTAAAACAAGGATTAATAAGCATAGCTACGCCACTAAGTCACTGCTAAATCAGTAAATGTATGTGAAACCCTTAGAGTGGCACCGGTCAGTCCTGAAGCTCCTTTTGTCCCAGCCACGATACAAACATGGCAAGGACTCCTAACCTTGCCTGAGATGCAATAGCAATGCAGTATATATATTTAAATATCTAGGGATAGAAACCAGGTTCAGTGAAAAAAAAAAAAAACCACTACCAAAAGAGATAGACTTTAAGATTTCTCATCTGGGAATGAATACCCTGTGTATTTGTGACTCTACCTTACAGTTTATTAATTTATGCATAATAAAATATGCAATGTAGCATGGGATACTAATCCTTGAGTAGGAGAACCATTTCCTTTGCTTGTCACCTATTCATTTGAACTCCTCTTTAGCAAGTATGTATGATTCTTTACTCTAGTAATATTCAATTCATGGGTGAGCCAAAATGTTGGACTTCTTGAGTATTTTGCAGTGAGTACCATGTCCCTATTTATACTACAGTGCCAGGGACTCAATAGGAGTAAATTTATGATGACATCATGAAAAGTACATTGAATCCATTAAAGGCAAAGAAAACAGTGACATAACCGAGACTTTCAACTTTTTGTCTGTCTCTTCCAAGTCCTCAAGCCTTCTGAGTACCGTTACTGAGTGCTGGAGGTTGATTGGTCATCCCCATGCAGCCTGGCACACTGAGATGGGTGGGGATGTCTGAGATACAAATGCTACCTACGGTGAGAAAATAGCAACTGTGAAAGGTCAGACACCTCCCATGGCATCTTCCACACATTCCTTCTATTGTCTCAGTTTCCTTGTAGAATTATTACTTTAGATCCTAAAACGAAGCACCCAAGCAGGCAAAGCAAGAAATAGAAACCCAGAGGATTCTCGCTATGGGTATGAATATGTCTTTCTAGCTTCTGATTCTACATCAAAGGGAAAATATTATCTGCAGCAGGCAGGAAATTTCTGTTGGAATATATACGAGCAGTTTATAATGTTTAGAAGCAGGAAGCTCCCTGGGTTATGCAGAATGAGGAGCATTAAATCCCACAGCCCGTTTAATTCTATGCTTCAGTGAGTTCATAATCCAGGCATTTGACTTGTAAGCAGAAGAAACCAAATAATAATAACTTAAAAAATAAAATTAGGCAAGGCTTTCTCCAGGCAGCACTGCCTCCAGTCTCTCACGCCTTGGGCTTTCTTGGATCTGAGGTGGAATTTTGGTGCAGGTCACTACAGATAAGACAAGGTCCTGATTAAGCTTCCTAGGTAGGTCTTAACACACCCTAGAAAAAAACCTTACTTTCTATTCCAGGTGCACTGGCCACTGACTAAAATGTGAGAAGCGAGACATGTCAGAGGTCACAGCAAATAGGTTTCTAAACAAACAGTTCTGCTCATATTTGACAGCTACAGGCAGTTCTGATATCCCTCAGGTTAGAAATATCTCTGCATCATTTTTTAGAAAAAATAAATTTTAAATAACAAATTTATTCTATTAGGTTCTAATGTCCTTTTTTTGCACTGAAAACAATGCTTAGAAAAGGTTAAAGGCTCAAATTTTAATTAAAGATTTTATATAAAATATTTTGCACATAGTATGGTGAATTCTATATCTATATGTGGTTTTTTTTTGCATGTATGCTTAATCAATAGTATCAGTGTTATTAATTTATTAAATCTAATTCTTTTTTAAAATTAATTTTATTGACACATTTTAGTTATATACAATGATTCATTGTACAAAATTTGTGCCCATACATGACATATCTTGATTCGTTTTCTCCACAATCTCCTCCCCTCCCTTCAACCTATTATTAAATCCAATTCTTTATCAAATATGTAAGATATCATGGATGCATGTAAAATCTGAATTTATTCATAATATAAACCTCTATGAACAATCTCAGTTGTTCATTGTCTTCTTTTACTTCTTTCCAAGTATTTTAATTAATGACAAATTTTAATACAATTTTAATATAATTATAATGTCTAGTCAAACTAGCATCTTGTTCCTTAACATTATCTTCTTTTTCTTTTCAGAAACATCACAGACATTTTTTGCAAGAATATGTTTCCACAAACTTTTCACTCTTTCTTTTTGAACTCACATAAAACAAACTCCTGGGGCACTTTAACTGGGATGGCTTAGAATTTATGGATCCACTTAGAGCAAACTACATCTTTATGACTTTTTCTACTTTCTGATCTTGTAATTTTTCCAGTGATTATTGTAAAGAATAATACAATGATTACAGTAAAGAATAATACATCAGGGGCTGGGGAGTTAGCTCACTGGCATAAGTGCCTGCCTTGCAAGCACAGAGTCGTGAGTTTGATTCTTGGTACAAAAAAAAAAAAAATACATCAGTATGGAACCAAAATAAGACTCACCTTTCATTAGCTTTGAATATTTTTTAGATATAGACTCAAGAATGATACTCTGAAAATTTTGCATTTCTCATGCAAGTCATTTGATGAAAAGTCATTGGTTAAAAACATCATTAATAATATTCTGGCAGTACTAATACAGTTGTCAACATAATGTAAAAAGAATTAGCCAGGTGTGGTGGCATATGCCTGTAATCCCAGCACTCTGAGGGAGGCTGAGGCAGGAGGATTGCCAAGAGTTCCAAATCAGCGTAGGCCACATATTAAGTTCAAAGCCGGCCTGAATGACAGAGCAAAACCCTCTCTCAAAACAAATGAGCAAATAACAATGACAACAACAAACTACATGCTTTGTGACCTTATTCTTTGGAACTGAAATTTTTTAATCTGCTTCTCTTTCTGTGCATACATATTTTAAAGGTGAGGTGCCTGACAGGGGCGGACCCTCTGTTGCACATTAAAGACTCCTTTAATTTTAAATTCCTGAAGGCAGCTTCCCAAGATCTGAGGAAGAAATATACATTTTCTGCTGTAAAAGAAACACTAGACCCAATCAGTAGAGTTTCTTTCATCTAGAACCACGTCCTTATTTTAGGAAAATGCTGAAGGAATGCCAAGGTCTTTCTGCTAATGAGAAACTAAGAGCCTCTTTTTTTTTTTTTTGAGGAGCCCAAGACACCTTTGCCAGTATTGATTTCTCACCCACTCCAAGAGATCATGGTGCCCATGATAAAAAGTTGATAAAAAATACATATAGCCAAATGTTTCTGAATTACACTCCCCATGCATACACTCACACACATCCCTTGCTTTGGGCCCCACTTCGGCCAATGAAGAACTGTTAAATTTTGGGAGCACCACCGGGGTCCTTCCTTGAGAGTAGGAAATAAAACATCCATCACTTCATATAATTGTTACCAGGGCTAAACATCACTTGTAAATATTACACTGTTTATAAGCGTAAGACACAGTGACAGTTGTTTTTGAATAAATATGTACAGGCTTTGGTTTATAATCCTGAGTGTAATAAGACAATTGAATTTGAGGTGAAATTAGAAATTACTTGTATTAATCTTGTTTTCAAGAGAAGAAAACACATCAAAGTGATATTTTTCAAAACTAGTCAGCTAGCAGACTCTGAATCATACTTTACATGATTTGCTTTGTTTTGGTTCTGGTTTTTATTTTTTTATTTTTTTGACAGAAAAATTCAGATCCTTTACACTAAGCTATTATCTCCAGATTTTTCTTTTATTCTTAATTATTTTCTAGACAGGGTTCACTAAGTTGCCCAAGCTGGGCTCAAACTTGAGATCTTTCTGGCACAGTCTACCATAGGGTTAGGACTATAGGCATGAAACACTAACCCTGGATAATATTTCACATAAGTTTTGTTAAGTAAAGCCCTACACTTTGCAGTGTATATACTGTTAGAACATACTTCAAATCCAAAAATATTTTATTTGTAACTAATCTATAGTCAATAATTGTAAACATCTTAATAACTGCCTTGATTTTTAAAAAGCTACAAATCGAACTCTTAGTGATACATTTGCTCAAACTCTTTTACCTACTGCAGATTTCAGGTGGGTGCTTTGCCTCTGGGCTATTCCACAAATGCAAAAGATCAGGAAATGTTATTGTAGAAGATGTGAAATAGAAATTATATTCACCCAAAAGTTAATTAATGCAGATTTAAATGTTCATATTGTGAAATCAACTCAAATTTTAATGTTCAGGAAGAATACACTTGACCTAGAGCCCTGGGCAGATGTGTGGACAGGCCCTCTAAGAGGTGAGGAGGCCTTGGTAATTACCTGCTTTCTCTTGCTTGCTCTGTATTTGAATCTGCTTAAAGCACAGTCCTCCCGCCAATGGAGAAGGGCTGGTTGCATTTCCTGACAACTGCATATTCAAGTAGCCAGCAGTGATAATGCAAGCCACAATATCTGTCATCGCTTCTGCCTTTGCCAGGAGGAAGAACGAGAAAACTGCGTTCTAAATATCAAGCTCAGAAAATCATTAGGCCATCAGCCCATTTTAACGAAAACAGAACATGGTTTTCTAGAGGAAAAAACCCAAAACTTCATCTCAGACTTGCCTTTTTTTTAACTCTTTCATGGCAATCTATCCAGACTCTTAACGTAAATCATAAGTGCTGGCTTCTGAAAGTAGGAGGAAAATAATTACTCAGAGACTCATTAATATTACAATAATTTTAATAAACAGTCCCTCTTCTCATGTCCAGGCTTCCTGGATTAGCTAGGCAAGAAAAATCTTCAAAAGTTGACTATATGAAGAAACCACCACTCAAAATATTCCTCCTCTCTCATATTTCCTGCCTCAGGGCTGCCAAATCTTTTCTCTAGTTTTATAATTCTGCACAAGTACAATGTAAGTTATCCTTGAAGGAAAAAAAAATCAAAACATGTTGAATGAAATTTGATTAAAGATGCAGACACATAATCCTCAAGTTTCTTTTCTCCTTTCTTCTCCCCTCCTCTTCCTTTTCTCGTCTCCTCTTTCTCTCTCTCTCCTCCTCCTTCTCTCCCTCTCTCCCTTACTGATTTTGAAAGGCTTGTATTAAGGTAGTAGAGAAAGCACTTAGTCTTTGAACCCTGGTGTTCAGGTAAAGACTTCCCAGGTGGGAAGGACGGCTATTGACAAAGAACAGCTAGGAACACCGTGACCACATTATGCCTGCTGCACGATTTCTTTCAGACCTAAAGCTCTTCATAATGTCTTTTCCAATCGAGCCTTCTGCTCTGTGTTCAACTGGGTTCTGACGCAATCTAAAATAAATGAATTAACTTAGAAAAGATGAAGGAAGCTGTTTTTTATTTCAACATCATTCACACACCTTTGAAAAACATGTGATAGTTACTTACTGTAAGGATCTCTGTTTTGCTAGTCAGAGATGAATCCCCAATTTGATAGGAAAATTTAATTGAAAAATGTGGACTCTATTACATTCTGGAGTTGAAAGATTTATTACATAAACAAGTATTCATCTCTGTTGTTAAAGGCATAAATATCCAGATGTTATGGAATTTCAAGTCTGATATGATGACTTTCAAATCAGGAGCTCATGGATCTATTTTTACGCAAATATCAGTATATTCTTTTTGCATTTTTACACTGTACATGATTTATTCATAAGTGAAAAACACTGACAATTATTTTAGAGCATGAAAACAAAGAAAAGAAACAAGTGTATCACATGCCACTGAATTTACATCTTTACAATTGTCTTGATATCTCAAAGTGTACTTAACCAAGAAAAATATGACAATTTTAACACAATTTTACATCAAAGAGTTCTATAGAAATTTCTGAGCAGTCTATCACTGTAACAGACTCGCAGAGGAAAAGATGATTATTTCAAAAACTGAGTTCAGACAAATGTTAGAAGCTATACCATAGATTTTCATGTTTACATGGATGAAAGAAAAAAAGAGAAAACATTACATCTGAATCCCATTGCTTATCATTAAGTCAAACCCTTCTCTCCCCAGTTAATTTCTAGGGTTTTGATGCCCATGGAAAGATATCATAATTAAAAAGCCAGATAAAAATCCTTCTCTAACTGACTTTGAGATCACACCTGTTGGTTGATAAGAACAGAAATGTCATGGTGACTAATCAGTCATGGTGTGAAAAAGTGGAGGAGTAATCTAACTACAGGAAGTAGTAAGGTTGTTTGGGTGAGGTACTGTCCTTTTGAACTCTTTAACTCTGAATTTAAATCACAATTGTTAGAACTGATACTTTTCTTCAAAAACACATAAGGGACTGGTTTTAAGTCTGGAGAAATTAGATACGAAAAAGGGCTGTTTTTGTCTAATGAGTGTCATGAGGACTAAAGCAAAAGCCAGATTACATGTAGGGATGATTATCATGATGGACAATGGATACCAGTTTGGACTGGAACTGAGAAACATGGCAGAGAAAGAAAAGATGGCAGGAAGTGAGAAACACGGTAGAGAAAGAAAAGATGGCAGAGTCAGTTGGCTGGAGAAAATGTAATTGAAGCATTCTTGGAGTGGATGCAGCAGGCTGCTCTGAAAATTAAAGAAGTCATGTTTGGAGAGTGATGAGCCTACAAGTGAAATGACAAAAGTGTTCTTGCATATGATAGTATTTAAGACATGACAATAGCTGAATCAAAATGGGAGATAAGGTCATTAGAAGTTAGGAGCTGAGAAGGTAGATTGTCAACTTGATTGGCTTGGGAGCTGCCTGGGGGATTAGTAAAGACTACTTTTGGATGTATCAGGGTGGAGCATAAAAGCCTGACATTGGGTTCTCTGTCTGGTCTTTTGCCCCTGGTTCTCACACTGTTCCTCCTATTTCCAGAATGCAGGGCATTAAAGAGCTTTGCTCCACCATGCCCTTTCACCATGAATTTCATGCCCTGGTGGCAGCAAATTGGACTGAATCCTCTGAAACCACAAGCCAAATTAAAGTTCTCTTTCTTTAACATGTGGCTATCACCTTGTTTTGTTCAGTAACACAAAAGCTGAATAATACAGAAACTGAAGAAAACTAGAGCCAAATTTGGAATATCGAATCACGAGAATTTACTCCTGAATATGGCTGAAGAAATCACAAGGTATTATGACTTGAATAATATTGGGAAAACAGTGGGCCAGGTGCTAACATCTCAAAGAATGAGGAGAAGGTAGCTGGAGATGCTTTAATTGCAAAGAAAGAGGTACTGGAGGGTAGAATCTGATGGCGTGAGCTTCCGCAGAATTGGAGATGGATAACAAGAAAGATGGATTGGAAATTACAGTGAGAAATAAGAACAGTGCCTGCATCTCAAGACCTACTTGTGCAGCAAGGAGAAAAAGCAGTTTCCACTTAGAAAGGACCAGGGTCTTATTGAAGAGCCAAGTTACCGCTGGAGCAAAATGAAGTGATTATGGTATGAAAAGGATATAGAGGGTATACATAGAAATAGACTGAATTTCAAAAGGTAAGTGCAAGTGTTTGGAGAGACAGAGATTCATAGAAAAATATGGGATTAACTGGTGTTGGAAGATTAGGATGGTATCAGCCTTAGGAGGGTGAGGGTGTAGTGCTGAGAGACACAGTGAGAAACACGCTCCTCAGATCTCTGTATTACCACCGAACCCAGTGATTCTCCAACTCCCTGTGCATCACAACCACTTCTAGGGTTATTTAGACACATATTTCTGGGCTGGGGACTTAGCTCAGTGGCATAAGAGCCTGCCTTGTAAGCACAGGGTCGTGAGTTCGCTCCCTGGTACCGATTAAAAAAAAAAAATTGAAGGGGTGGCCTACTCCCCTTCTCCATTGGATAAACACAGATTTCTGGCCCACTTGTCCAGCGTTTAGAACTCAGTGGTAGAGCATGAAGCATGAAAATTTAGAGTCTAAAATAGTCCCTGGGTGGTTTTGATGCTCCTCATCTGGGAACATACTTAGGAACAGCTCTCCCAACTCTTCCTCCAGCAAGACTGAACCTCTCCCACCTGAATACTTGCACACCCATTCCATAGAAAGCTGTACATTTCTCTGAGGTCACTCCATAGGCAGTCTACAAGTATTTATCAGTTATACAGTGTACATGCTCATTGGAAATAACTCGGACAGTAGACAGGGGTGATAGGACATTCTTCCCCATTTCCATCCTCCTTGAAGGTCCCCATTATTACAAATTCAATGCACATTTTCTAGTTCACTTTCCCCATCACATTTGTGTCCACATTTTAAACACTTACTGTTTGATTCACAGAGGAAGAGAGAGGACCAATAGCATTGGATTCTGGTAATTAAGCTGCTCAACTTCAGGGTGGCCAATTTAGAAAGATAGCTCAATGCTAGTACAAAAGAGACCATTCAACATTCCTGTACACACACATAATTTATTTGCACATGTGTGAAATTTTATATATTTTCTCATATAGAAAGATAGATAGTTCCACACATACATAGATTAGAGAGAATTTGTTCCTTTGAATTTTCAATAAAGGAAAGGATATTGCGCCTGTATTTCAATTTGACTGTTCTATTTCTTCCCTTTTGGTAAAGTAATAAAAAGTGTCATAATGCTTTCACCCTTCCCTAAAACAGTTATTTGTAAGTGGTGAAGAGAGAGCCCTTCAGATGGTTATTTACAAGTACTGAGTGAAGCTGGGACTCAGGGTATCATAGTAAATTGATGGGTCCTTCTTTTAAGATAAAATCTAGATTTTCCATGCCATTAAGTTTCATAGGAATAAAAAAATGAAGCTTTTAACAAGAGCCCAGGCTTCATTAGGAAGTTTCCCAATGACCCATTGGAAGAATACATGGCAGGATAATTAAATTGCTTGTTCTGCTGCATAAGTAACCAAATAAAGAAGCTTGTTATAGATTGGTAAGATTTTTAATTCAATTTTTAACTATTTCTGTTTACTACAGATTGGTCTGTTAAAAAATAAAAATGTATGTGCCCGTCCTTTGATTATATGAGAGTATTCCAAGAAGGGATGCATATTTAGAAAGCTTTGTGTGTTCTAACACTCCTAAGCCTTCAAAGAATAAATGTTGATGTTTTAGGTAGCACTGATGTGAATGAAGACTCCCCATTGTCTACTCAAAAGAATCAGTACAAACCAGCCACTTTCTAACTATATATGTGCCACTTAGCTATGTCACTACTGATGTGAAAACTTGCCCTGAAAGTCACTCACCATGGGTGATGTCCTGGGAATTAGAATTCAACATCAAAGGTGAAATTCATCAACCACAAAGGTACAGTAGCATCATTTGCAAAGTCCTTCTTGAAAACCCTCATCATTTTTCAATTAGTCATTGCCATAATAATGTGTGATCTTGGATTCAAATTCTTATAAAATGTCTAATGCACTGACCTAGAAGAAAAACACTTTAACTTCTGCTATTAGCAAATGAGAACAATTTTGCACCTTATTATGTAAGACATGATGGTTAGGCTAATGGGTTCTAGAATCATATTGGTTTGGCTCACATCTTAACTTCCTACTTATTTGAGTCACAGGAAATTGATATTCTCCACTGTAATTTAAATTAACCTAGCAGAGTTGCTTCGAATTTGTTTAGTTTTAAAGAAGACTGTGATTTTTATGACTCTAATTTTAAAATAACCCTCACAGACTCACAGATTTATTTAATTAAAGCAAAATAAGGAATTGTCTAGGAAGTCAATTTTCAGAAGTTTTGGAAAAAAGTTTATAAACTGAGTAAGAAATTTGTAACAAATGTGGTTTTCTTTTCTACATATCCATAATGCAAAAATAACATGTCCTCTAAACTAAACTAACTTTTAAATATACAGACAGCAAAATCCTTTTTTTTTCAAGTTTAGAAAACTTAAGTAGAAACTAACATTTGTCATAAAGGAAAATAAGTATAAATTAAAATAATTGTTGTAGTAATTGGATGTGAATATTCACTGACCTTTTTCTTATTTGTTTAAACAAGTTATAACAGCTAGCTGAGTAATTTTTCTCCTGAAAGCACTTGCGTCAAAACTCTCCCTTTGCTTTGAATCATAGAAAGGCATATAGCATTAGTTATTTTTTTCTGAACCAAATTGAAATTACAAGTGTAGAGCTGATAATTATCTATTTCCAAATTAGCAATGTGATGCTACCCAAGTCATTTAAATATTCAGACTCTCAGTTTTTTCTCCTTTAAAACAGGGAAAGCAGTGATACTTACACTATAGAATTTTTAAGAGAAATGAGAAAATAATACGTGACAATACTTATCTCACTGTTTTGGACAAAGCAGGTGCTAACCAAAAATGTCTTTGACATTTAATCATTCAAGGATATAAAAGACACATAAGGGAGGAAGTCAGTTTGTAATTCAGGCATACAAAAATTTGAGGAATTAATAAAAATACAACTGAACAAGCGACATAGTATAATATAACAGAAAGAAAAAATTATACTGAAACAATCTGGAATTCTGGTATAATTAGAACCATTAATTATACAAAATTAGAAGTGTTACCTAACTGCTCCTCATTTGAGTTTGTTCCTTAGACTTAAGTCCTTCCTAGCTTTGAATTTCAGCATCTCTCAGAAATCTTAAAATATGAATCCCCTGAACATTGTACACATCATCTAACATGGCACCTCAGAATAGGGGGAAAGTATTTTATTTGCAGCTATAAAATTACATAACATCTTACCACATATTTTTGTATCATCCACTCCCAGATATTATTCCTACAAGATAGTCCATGAAAAATGTTCTCAATTTTGTCTCTCTTAGAGCTTCATAAGTCAGTATATAACTCAAGAGGAAAAAAAATCATGATTCTGACTAAACTCTGATACAAAGGAGGATCTAGATAAGTTATAGCTGTATTAAGAAGCTACAATGAATAAAGAATGAGGTCTTTGAAAACACTAGGGCATAACGAATTTTAAAAAAATAGTAGTTAAGAAGAAATACCTTTCCTGCCCATCATTTCTGCCACAGATTACTGTATTACCCAGTCTGCCCAGAAATGGCAGCTTACCCTGAGAATTAGACTAGGGAATGCCTTCCACTTTTGGTTATGATGGTGTGATAGTTAATTGATTATGCCAACTTCAATAAGAAACAGTCAAATAGATTGGATCAGTGTAGTTCTAGGTGTGGAAGAGCCACTCGAGGGAGACTTGTCTCCAAAATGGTCAAAAGGGACATAAAGAAGAAAGGCTACTTCTGTTTCTTCGGAGGAGGAGCTCCAGTATCAGCCTTCACACTGGGCGCTGTCTCCTGTCTTCCAATGCAGACTCTTCCGCCCCCCTCTATGGACTCACAGGGAGACTACAGTGAGCTCCAGGACTCGAAATGGATCGCTCAGATCCGCAGTCTTCTAGATTCTATGGGCGGCCATTGTATCCAATCTCGTAATTCTTGTATATTTGTATATCTTGTGTTAAATCTGTTTCTCTAGTAAGCAATGACTGATTCAGATGGACCAACAGTGAGTAATAGTAAGTGGATGTATCTTTTTTCCAGGAACAATTGAAAAAAATCTGAAGGAAACAATGGTTTCAAGATATTCATATCAGATTAAGCAGTATAGAATCAGAGAGAGAAAGAGACAGAGAGAGACAGAGACAGAAATAAATTCAGTCACATCACAGTTAAGTGGAGCTGTAGGCTGAACCCAGTGGTTTTCCAAGATGCAAATGCCAGGCCAAAAAGTCCAAGGTGCCTAGAAGGGATGGCAGGTGAGAATACTTGAATGGAGAGAATTACACAGGGGAGAGCGCCAAAGGTTTGCAGCTTTCCCACTTCATTTTCCTGATTATCACTAAGCATTGACATGGAAGGGAAACGTCCTAAAGCCAGAGGAAGAACTACTTACAAAAGATTTGGGGAAACAATAGCCAGGGATCACATCAGGGTAGAATAACTGGTGACTCTATGAGCCAGGGCAGAAACTTTATAATTCATGATAGAAGAGGTAAACGCCCAGAATATTGGCTGAAGATTTGTAGGGAGCGGCTCAAGGCTTTGCCGCCTTCCCACCCCTCCTGCCTGAGGGCATTCTGTGTCAGCCTACATTACCCACGACCCTCTCCTGCATTTAGCGGATATGACGAGGGCCCAGTCATGGTTACCACGTACTCCTACCTAGCAACAGCTTCCTGCCTCTAGCTTGTCCTTATTTGGATAGATCTTGCTCTCTAGCTAATCAGCGGACACGCAACGTGCTTACCCTGCCCCGCTCCATGTTTCACCCCCCCTTATAAAAACCCTGTGCCCTATATCAATAAACGAGACTTGATTGGAATTGCTCAACTTGTCTCCGTCTCTCTCTCCTCTTGCCCCGCCCACCATCCCCGTTCCCTCTCCAGGTGAGACCCACGGATTGATCCGTGGGCCCGATCAAAGATTGAGGTCAAACTCACTGTAGAATGAAGATAATTCTTATCTCAGCTGAAAAAAACCTTAATGCAATTATAAAAAGTTTAAATTATTTACAGGTAGTTCAAACATGTACCAAAATAGAGCTAAAGAACATTTATAGCAATGCAAACATAGCCAGTGTGCAGTAGGATAAGTTTACAATGTCTGCAATCCAATTTAAAAATTTCCAGGCAAGCCAACAATGAGAAAATATAACCTACTCCATCATGGAACACCAGAACTTGTTCTTCCTACCTATCCAGAACTTTGGCCCTATTGACAACCTTTCACATCCTTCCTCCCATCCTTCCCTGGCAATTATTTTTCTACTCTGCTTTTAAGAGGTAGATTGTTTTACACTGCACATATGCCTGAGATTATACAGTTTTTACCTTTCTGTTTCTGGTTTATTTCTTTTAAATGATGCACAGGAGGGCGACAAGATTCAATAAAGATGCATTGCATATTTCAAAATATTCAGAAAAGATCATTTTAAATGTGTCAACAAAATTAAACAATTAATGTTTGATATGATAGAAGTATTAATTTGATCATTACACAAAATATGTTTTGAGGTGTCACTTTGTATCCCATAAATTTATGAAGTCATGATGTTTCAATTAAGATAAAATATAAAAAAGAAAGAGAAATATAACATAATACAAAAATCAATTTAAAATGACAGATGTGAGAACTATTAGGAAAGAACATTAAGATAGTTTGGATGCTACATATTTTGAGAAAATGTTAGAATTACATACATTTTTAAGAGATAACACAGGGATATCTCAGCTAACCTGTACCTGGTTTGCTAAAACTGATGAAATGTCAAAACTAGCATATTGAAATTAATGCCGTTAGAACACAGAGATTTCCAAAATGATAGTGATTCTTCATGTTGACCTGTTATACCACATCTAGTTCCTTCTACCACATCTAGTTCCATCTAGTTCCTGAGGTTGGAGTGGGGTAAAGGGAAGCAAAAATGATTAAGATGCATTATGTCCAAGTTCCAGTTCCCCAAGATGAATGTAACTATTATACATTGCAAACATGTACTACTAAAATAAGACTAAATATGCAAGAACCTTATGACTCATCTTTTGTACTCCTGGCCATTTAGTCCAGGGAAATCAAAGCTTAGATTCATACCAATCTTCACATGAATATGTATAGCATCTTTTTATAATGACCAAAAATTAAAACAACCCAGATGTACTTTAATGAGCGAATGATTAAACAACTTTTTACATCCATACCGTACAATATGATCCAGCAAACAGCGAAAAATCTACCTATATAAGCAGTAACATAGAAGAAGCTCTAGAAAATTGATGCTGAGAAAGCCAAACCTAAAAGGTTAACATAAATGATTTCATGTTTATACCAAATCTGAAATACAGTAATATGATCATAAAAATGGAGAGCAGATTTGTGGTTGTTAAGGTTTATAGAGACTATTCAATTTCTCATCATTAAATGCAATGTTAACTATGGTATCTGTAGATTTATTTTTCAGTTGAAGAAATTTATTTCTTTATTTATTTTTCTCAGACTCTTTACAATGAATATGTTCTAAATTTTATGAAATATTCTTTGATAGGATTTAAGACATTGGTTCAGGATTTTATGCTACTGAATTCTATTGGCTTATGTTTTGATAAATGTTTTTACATCTCTTGTTCATGAAGTGTATTTGGAATTTTAATTATATCTGTTTTAGCAAGATTATACTATCTTCAGAAATTGTATTGAGTTCTGTTCATTACTCTTCTGTTTTCTAAAAGGCATTGTATACATGTAGCATTAAAAAATTTAAAATTTTGATGGAAATCTCCAGTGAAATCACTCAAATATCAATGTTACATTTTTGGATATCTTTTGCTATTAATTAAATTATTTTAATATTTATAAAGAAATTTAAGTTTCTCTCTTATTTTTGGTAAGTTATGGTAATTTGTAATTTTGAAAAATAGAATAATTTAATCTAAATTTCAAATTTAGGTATATAAAGTTTTTTGTAGTATTCCTTTATCTTTTTCATGGGTGCACATATTTTCTGTTTTATTTCTGGTACTGTTAATTTGTGTTTTCACTTTCTTTTTCTTTCTCTAGTTTTTCTAGAGGTTCATAAATCTTATTAATGTATTTTCTTTGGGCTTATTTTATTTTCCCTTTTTGAGTTCTCAGTGAAAAATGTTAGACTTCCCCTTTTTTTATAATGTATGCATTTAGTTCTATAAATGTTATTATTGTTTTCACGACTTTACATGAATTTTGATATGTCGTGTTTCATTTATTTCAATATATATTTAGCTTTATCAGTGCATAATAATTATACAGAAAAATGGGTTTTATTTTGGCTTATAGGTGGAAGCACCTGGCATGTCTTATTTTTACCCATGCATTGCCCCTTTAATTTTTCCCTCTCCCCATGATTACTTTCCTCTTCTAATACATATTTTTACTTTTATTTGATGTATAGATTTATGTAAAAGTATATTGTTAGCAATTCCAGTGTCAGGAGATTTTTCTATTGTTTTCCTGTTTTCAATTTTTTATTTTATTGCCATTTGAGAATACACTGGTTACAATTTCAATTCTTTTATGATCTGAATCTAGGTTTACCTTGGTACATGTTCTCTGGGCACTGGGATGTGTTCTACTACTTTATACGGATGATTTTATTCATGTTGGGGTGTAGAAGTCAACTGTATCACTGAGTTTTTCTGTATCCTGAAGTTACTCCAGCCAGCTGTCCTGTCAATGGTTAGAGAGACATTGAAAACTCCAACTATGACTGCAGAATTCCATTTTTCCTTTCAGTTCTATTAGTTTTACTATTCAGATTTTTCTGTGCATACACATTTGAGATTGTTCTGTCTTCTTGGTGTGTTATCAGTCATGAAACCATGTCCCTCTCAATCTAGAATAACTCCCCTTGTTCTGAAATTTATGTGATATGATTTAAATGTAGTCATTCCTAGATTTTTATTAGTATCAGGGCTTTACATTTCCCATATTTTTCAATCTGTCCATATCATTCTATTTAAAGTATTTCTTGTAGAACGCAAATATTTGGACCATATTTTCTAAGTTATTTGTCAATCCCTGCCTTTAAATTCATATGTTTATTTTAACATTATTTTTATAAAAAATATTTCACAAACTTCATGGCTTCAAACAATGACACAGATTTATTATTTTCACAGTTCTGGAGTTCAGCTGTTTAAACAGGGCTTCAGTAGGTCAAAATCAAGATGTGGAAGGGTTTTGTTCTTCCCTGATGATCTAGGGAAGAATATGTTGCTTGCCTTCTTGCTCTTAGAAGCTTCCTGACTTTTGCAAGAGGTCTGATTTGCCAATCTCTGAAGCCAGTAACCTCACACCAATCTGCACATGCTGATGCCTCTCTGCTTCTCCCAGTTCTTCTTTCTTCTTCTATTTTTAAACAACATTGAGATTCACAGTGTCCCATCTGGATAATCCTGGACAAGCTCCCTATTTTATGCTCAGTTAACCAGCAGCCTTACTGTACTCATGACATTTACTTCCTTTTGTCCTATAATGAATTTAAAGGTAGTATCTAGTATGTGGACATTTTAACAAAAGGGGAACTCATTCTACCCAACATAATCTGTTGAAACCATTTATGCTAAATGTTAAGGCAGACTTTAGAATTTTTGTATTCTGTTTCTCTGTTCATTTATTTTTGTAATTTATTTTTATAGTTGACATACAATAATTGTATCTAATTATGGGCTACATTTTAATATTCTGATACATGCATGCAGTATATAAAAGTTGAGACATTTTCATCTCCTTAAATGCTTTTCTGTTCTCTTGCAGGTTATTTAAATTATGATTAAGGATTAATTTTATATATATATATATAATTATATAATGATAAAAAAGTTTATATATATATATATATAGTTTTCAGTAGTTTATTCAGCTTTTTTGTGGTTTCCATAGGTTTTACACTATACATGTAATCACAGCCTATAATTTTTATCATTTTACCCCTCTGAGTGAAATGTCAAACCTTTCCTTCCGTTTACCCTTTCCCATTCATAAGCATCTTAAATATTTTCTTTATGCACTTTATGATTTTTACTTCAACCATCAATATAATTTAGAAAACAGAAAAGGAAAAATAAAACCCATCATGTTTACCTAACTTTTGATGCTTCTTAAGATTAGCAACATGCTACTCTGGCTGCTCCCACCGCTCTATTCAAGAGTAGGAAGCCTTCGTCAGGATAACAGGCAGGAGATGTGTGCAAATCAAAATGAAAGAAATTAAACTGTCTATTCTTAGCATCATGATATTTTTGTGCAAAATTCCAGAATTATTAAAAAGTTTATAGAATTAATGAACAAGTTTAGGAAGATTTAATATATTAAATACACAAGAATTAAATATATTTTTATATGATAACACTTAATAGAGCATTTGGAAATTGAAACAAGTACAGATCACCATTTACAGAAGTAATTAAAATGTGTTATGTACATGTGTGAACTCCCCATGATGAATGTAATCATATAATGCAAACTTAACTAATAAAAGATGAAAATAAAGAACTCTAACCCCCTCAAAAGTAAAAGGAAATCTTATTGCAAAAATATTCATTTGTTTCCAGCTCTGGGAAAATTATGAATCTTCCAGCTGTAAACTTAAATAGTAGAGCACTTTTTTCTATTTTGCAATTTAATCTGTAAATAAGGTCAAATTTTCATAACTTGGAAACAAACATTTCAAATACTTAGTTATAAATCTTATAAAAGCTGTCAAGACCTATGCAATATAAATATAAAATATACAAGACAAAAATGAATACAGAGTAACATTGTATGTGATCAGATTCAATATTTTAACATATCAATTTTATATTCATGCACAGATTCAATGGAATTTCAAACAGTACACAACATTACATTTTTAGAAATTGATAAACTTATTCTAAAATTTATATTAAAATTTGAAAATTTGAATTATCCAAAACAATTTTGAAAATTTAGAGCAAACCTAGAGTCTTTATAACCTAATTTTAATACTTCTTATGAAATTCCAATAATTAACCCAGTATGACATAAAAATAGAAAAATAAAATATTGTAACCCAGTAGAGAATCCAGAAATAGATGTATATGTATATGGTCAAATCATTTTTGACAAAGATGTTAACAAAACTAAATGAACATAATATAATCATTTCACCAAGTTGCTACTGAAGCCCTTCAATATCTATATGCAAAAACATTGAATCTTTTTAAAATTTTATTTTATTTTAAAGGTAGTAGAAATACAACAGAACAAGACAGAACAAAGCCAATTGAGACAGTGCAGTAAATTTGGTACAGAACTTCACTGCAGGTTAACAGTAAATAGGTACCAGGATAACAGTAAATGGTACCATAGTATATATCATTATCTTCACAATAGTTGTCTAGTCATTTAGGTATAGAAAAACCAAACCAAACACAGAATATTATAAAATCAATTGGCTGGATCTTGGAGGCACCTCTCTCAAACATTGAATATTTAACTTATAAAAATTTGATTTAAATGAATCATAGGCTTATATGCAAAACACAAACCTATGAAACTTCTAGAAGACAATAGGAGACAATACCAAGGGAAATTGGGTTTGGCAAAGACTGTGAAATAGGATACAACAAGAACAAATTATAAATTTATCACAGTTTATACAACCATTTTGCTTTTCATAAAACACTTATAAAAACAGAAAGGCAAAATACCTATTGGGAGGAAATATTTGCAAAATATATCTGACAAGGGATTTGTATTTAGAATATATAATAAACATAAATCCGTAATAGGATGTCAAACTAAAATAAATCTTCAAAATATATGAACAAACTTTATTAACTATGACCTATAGTGGAAGGAAGCTCAATGTCATAAGTCATTAGATAAATCCAAATTTAAGTCACAATTAAATATCATTTTGCCTTTGGTTGACTTAGCTCTAAAGGATTGACTACATTAATGTTGATATATATACAAAGGACCCGACAGATAGAATTCTCACATTCCTCTAGTAGAAATGTAAAATTGTGCAACTGCTTTGGAAAATTAGAAATCGCTTGTCAGTTTTCTCAAAAACTATCTTCATGTTTAACTGACAGTGCAGTGTGACACATGGGGGTTTATCACCATTTGTTGAAGAAACTTTACTTTTCCAATTTGTGTTCTTGTTGCCTTTGTTGAAAATCAGTTGGTTATGACACTGATTCATTTCTGGGTTATCTATTCTGTTCCATCAGTCTCTCTGTCTGTTTTTATTGCAGTAACATGATATTCTGATTAATAACTTCATGATATGTTTGAAGTCAAGTATAATGATGCTTCCTGGTATTTTCTTTTAGCTAAAGATCACTTTGGCTATTCAAAGTTTTCTGGTTCCATCTGATTTTTTCTCAGCTCTATTAAAGTTGCAATTTGTGTTTAGATAGGGATTTCCTTGAAGCTAAAGATCACACTGGGTAACACTATACACCTTTTAAACAGTACTAATTCTTCCAATCCATGAAGACAGGATGATTTTCTGTTTTTATTTGTTTGTATCCTCTTTGTCAGTATTTTGTAATTTTTATTGTAGAGGTCATTCAGTTACTTGGCTCAATTTATTCCTAGGTAACTAAATCATTAACTAATTTTTGGATAGCTATTAAAATTGCATTGTTTTCCTGATTATTTTCTAAGCAAATCTATTGTTGGTACAAAAAAATATAACTGATTGCAACTGTCATCAAATTTGTATCCTTCCACGTTACTGAATCTAAGTTTGCATACTCATTCTAACAGTATTTCAGTGGTGTTTTTATGTTTTCCCATCTACAAAATCATGTGGTCTGCAAACAGGATAATGTGAACCTCCCTCTTTCCTATTAAAATGCCCTTTTGGACATCTCTCTTGCATTAGATAAGACTTTCAAACATGAAACTCATATTAAATAAGATGGCGTGGTAGTTTACAATAAATTTAAACATACATCTAACATATTACAGCCATTTCACTCCTCGGTATTATACATGAGAAATGAAAGCATACAAATATTTACAGTAGTTGGAGGCTGGGGATTTAGCTCAGTGGTTTAAGTGCTTACCTGGCAAGCATGAGGTTGAGTTCAATCCCCGGTACCAAAACAAACAAACAAACAAAAAATTTACAGTAGCTTTATATATAGTAGCTTGGGAAACAAACTCAAATGTCCACAAATAGGTTAATAGATAAACTATGGTATAACACAGTGGAATACAACTCAAGAGTAAATGAAGAATGAGCTATTAATCCTTGAAATCACACAAATGTATTTCAAACTATAAATGGTTTTCTGAGGAAGACTTATCAAGTAAAAGCGTACCCATCATCTTATGTAATTTATGTAAAATCACTGCAAAATAATACAGTGTATCTAGTGACTGGAGTACATCAGTTTTTATCTGTGTATGGTGTGCTAGGTGAGGCAACTCAGGGATAGAAAGTTTACCAGGAAGTGTAAGTAATTCAGAGGGGCATTACTGCATTCAATAACTTTATTGTGATAGCTATTGCATGAATGTACACATGCAACAAAATTTATCAACTGTAGATTTTCATAACGTAAAATTGATTAAATGCCATACTTTAGTAAAGCTATTTTAAAAGGCTTTAAGAAGAGTAGTGTGGGAAGTATATGGACTGTACTAGAAAAAAATGATGGATATTTAAATTTAAAGTATAGCTCCAGGGTTTAGCTTACTTGGCTAAGGTCCCACTCTGTAAAACGTGCGGTTGTGAGTTCCATCCCGGGTGCAGCACAAAAAAAAAAAAATACTACATTTAAAGTATAGTACAGATTTCAAAATACCATTCAAAATGATGGTACAGGTGTGTTCAAAGGGAAAAAGAGTATTTTGGAGGGATTAATGGCAAAAGATCTTTTACCATAATTTTTTAATTTAAATATTCACTATGTAGTTTGATCATATCTCATATATTAGTTTGTTGTAATAACCCTTCCTCACTAGGTCCTCCCTCTCACCACAGGTTTGTATGAATCTAGAACTACCAAACGTTCTAACGAAAACAATCCTGGCAGGTGCTGGGCTCAGGCTGTAGTTCAGTAATAAAGCACTTATCTAGCATGTGTGAGGCTCTGGGTTCGATGTCCATAATGCAAATAAATAAAGACAGAAAGAAAAGTGTTCTTGTATAATGATTAACACCATCACCAATCTACCTTAGAAAAATCACAATGCAAATACTCCCAAAAGAGGCTACTTACATTTCTTTGTTATTTGTGTCACTTTTCTAAAATGAATAAAACTGTTACTCAAGAACATCAGATTTTAACACATCTCTGTATGCAATTTTCAAAGTGGGTGATATTTCTAAAACACACAAGTACCCTATCAACCAGTGTTTCAAAGTACTGAGAAGCCTGAACTATTCTAGATAATATCGATAAAAATGCAATTGAAGTGTGGAAGCCACATTAGCACATTTCCTAATCAGATCAGTCCCAAAGAAAAGCTAGTCTTTATCCAGAGGGGTTCTGCTAATCAGGACTCAAGTGATATTTTTGAAAAGCACTCCATACAACTATTATCCAGTGTTTTAAAGATTGATATGAAGTCCATCTCACAATTTGATGAAGAATAATTTTCCAATGTAAAGAAAATTTTTTGAGAGTCTTTAATTATTGTTTTGTTAACTGAAGCAGTATTTTAATAAAACAAAAAGTGATAACATTTAAGTTTTCAGCACCATACCAAGCTCAATAACCTTTGTTCAGTTGAGGATAGAATTAAAATGAACTTACATGGATCATGTGACATCAAGTGATTCCCGGTGTAAGCGGCAAACTCACTTCATATTTTCCCACTGTGCATTTCCCTGAACCATTCTGGAACAGCAATTGTTGCCTTTTATGAAAATCTATGGTTCTGAAATAGATTGCAGAAAGTTAGTTGAGATAATGTGCTTTTCTGCTGCCCGTAAATACCCTCAATGTGTTGCATAAAAATAAGACAGTGCAGAAAACTATGCTTTTTTGTTGCCTCGTGAGAAACTATCAAGTGGACAGTGGGGTGATGTAAATACTATGTCTCCTTAACTGGTTGCTGTTTACCCCAGTATCACAATGAAAGGCCAGGCTGAATATTTCTTTGAGCAACTGAGAGCACTTTTAGATATTTTCTGAGATCAAGTGTATAGAAATGCATTAAGAAGTGTTTTGGTCCTGTTTATTACACTACATTAGACTATTTCAAAGTCAACTCGAGGATGGTTTATCATTTCAACAATAATTCTTCTGTTTGACAACTGGAGGTAAGAGCTTTTCCTTCCACTGAATAGAGAGAGAAATAAATTTTCTTTAGCATCCTTATGGTCCAAAAATTCTGGACCTTGCTGGAAATTATAGAATGTATACTACCTATAAAAATAGTTTGTATTAATTTAATTTTATAACCTCCTATCAGGTTCTATTCTGTTTGTTACATGCATTTATTCTTTGAGTTAAGTATATCTAAGAGAGACAGAAAGACTTTAATCCTTTCTCCAACATAAAAATGGGAATATTTTACCCCTAAAAAATGGACATTGACATTTTGCTTTTAAAAATCCTAATCTATTTACAATACATGTACATTTACAATGAGTTATGTAATGGATTTCTATAAATTTATCAATTTCATTGTTCTCTAACACTCTCTCTCCTTCAAGTTCCGACATGGTACATACCTACTTACATGACCTTTCCTATTAACATTTTATTTTTAATCAGTCTTTTCTTAAACATAATACTTTACCCAAATGTTATGATCATTTCTTCTTTAGCTGATGCCAACGAAAATAATGCCTAAAGAATAGCAATCTGAGCATCAAAATTTTGTATCTTCTCATTTTTAGTGCTCTTCCAGTATATGAATAAGGTTTTAAATTTCAGGGATTATTTTCTTCTCTACTATGCAAATCATACTTTAATTGATTAATATCAACCCAAGACCATTGCAAAATAAACGATACATTTTTGACCAACTATTTTACGTGTAAGAAAAGCCCTCATTTTATTATTTAAATTGTAATCTATTGCTCAGAAATCAGCACAGCAGCCCTGAGGCTCCTTTCTATACAAGGATCGCTCTTGATTTGGCTTCTAAAAATTCCCCTAACTGATAAGGTGTTTGCACCTGGAGAGCTGGAGCATACAGTGAAACTCACAGTGCACATCTGTTGGGAGCATGGAATTTGCCGGTTGCTAAGCAGAGTATCTGTGTGACCAACTGCAAATGCACCTCCAAGGCAGAGATACCTCACACGTGGGCTGCATTTTCGCTGCTAATGGGCGATAGTGATCTTTGTGATCATTCACAGGCAGAAGTACAGAAGATGATTGTGTTCCTAGCTAGATAGCTCCTGTGTCATTTCCTTACCCAGCTGTGTATGTTTGCTGTGCCGATGTGATAAATCTTAAACATGAGTGTGTCACGACTCTAAGCTGAATCTGGTGAGTCCTAGTGAATCACTGAGCAGGTGAGTGGCATAAAGACTCCCCAAAGTGTATATCTATTAGTATACAGGAAAACAATTGAATTTTCCTTTCCAATCCAATCAGTGAATTTTTCCTCTCGTCCCATATCACATGCATTACTCCCTGTTTAAAAAGTGTCGTTACTATCTACTGCGTTTAAGATCCCAATTTTTCTCAAAGATATTCAATTACTTACTCAAATCTCAATTCACTTATTCCCTTGTTAACAAGCTTCTACTGTGTTATTCACCCCGGGGGAGGCATGGTTCATATCACCTCACCTGCTGGACTTGAGTCTCGCCTCTATTCTCCTCCTAGCATTAGCACAAATCTACTGCTCTGCCTCAGCTCCCACAATACCCCAAATCTGATGCACAGAGTTAAAAGGAAGGGATTGGTGTTATGGATTAAAAACTGCTGGTCAACTTAATGCCAGCTGAATTATATCAGCATGGTGCTGAGCATAGATGTCCCTCCTGAGGAAAGTTGCCAGCATAAATAGAGACATGGAGAAGAAGAAGCTATGTGTTGCTTTAGTGCGTTGGTGCATTGAGGCATTATGGGTTCTCCTATGTGTTGCTGTTTGAGCTGTTAGATTCTCCTGGAGAAGTTCTGGTCCTCACACCAAGCATTGCTTCCTGGCTCTGGAGGGGAAGACATGTGCTTCTTGGTCTCCAGGATGAACTCGTCACGCTGGCTTCCTGGCATGTACTCGACTGTGTTTGTCATCAGGAGAGCTCGGGGTCTCCGTGTGGCTGAGGGGCTTTTCAGGACAGCCCTGGTCTTTGTTGTGAGTGTGACTTCTTGGCTCCAGCATAGAACCCTCAGCCTATCAGCACAGTTCCTTCATCCCGCTGGCATAGACTTCCACCACTGACTTATGGGCCTTCCCAGCACAGATCTGTAAAAGAGACTGGTGTTGAGTCCTCCTTGTGGGCTCTAGACGTCCAGTTGGACTTGTGGGAGACATTGTTGTGAGCTCTGGGTCTTCATCTGGAAGCAATATGGGACATTGCTGTGGGATTCAGGCCCTTCTGTCTTTAGTGTTGTGGACAGATTTCCTGCACTTTCTTGTGTTAACTCTGGGTGACCATCATAAAGTAATATTATAAACTCCATGTCCTGATTTTAATTGTTCTTCTTCCAACACCTGAGTACAACAACTGGGTATTACAAGTAATCTTCAAATCTTGATGGCTTAATTTCCCATAATTACTACAAGCCACAGGATATCTAAAACCAGGTTTAAAGTGGCAATCCCTGTATAAGCTACTGCAGTTGGCGTGATGCCTGTGGAAATGTCCGCTTTCACAGTGCTGACTGCAAATATAAAACAGCTGGCTAGCAATAGCATAAAACCTAAGGACAAGGGAGCTCATTCAGCGTGAACTCAGAGACAGGTGGTTTCCGCATCTGCTCAGGAGCCCTAGACTATCCCAACACAATGTCAATGTTTGTGAGTTTCTTTTAGGCTTTTCTATGGGGCTGTAAGTGCCTCTGCAGACATCACACAGCTATTCTCATACAGAAAGCAAGCAATCAAGTGGTGGGATACAGGTTGTTGATAAAATAGACCTCTGTAGACAAGTTACTTGCAAAGATAGTGTATTAAGAAAAATTCATAAGATTGGTCTAAATCATCATGATCTATCCCAAGTGACTGGAGGAACAGACTGAGCATGTTGCTTTTGAATAAAGGAGGAATTTTTTCATAGTAAAGGAGGCTTGGCCAATGAGTGAGTCAATGGTTTAGACACTGTGTAGTGTACCAGGATCACCTGGAGGGCTCATTGACACATAGACCTTTTGGGAAGCCTGATATCCAGAGCTTCTGCTCCAGTAAATCTGGTGGGACTTACAGATCTGCATTTCTAACAGTACTCCGGGTCATGCCACTGTTATTTCTTTAGGAGCTACTACTTGAGAAGTACAGGAAAAGACCAACGTCAGCCACTGCCCCACAACTCTATAGACTCTGAGTAAATTCCAGTTATTCCTGGTTCATTTGGAGGCATAGGGAAGGGTCTGTCTTGCTGTCATTTGCAGGTGTAGGGATAGTGGCATTGGGTTCCTCTCCAGTTTTGGCAAGGGTTAGTCCTGGCCTCCCAGCTAGAGTCAGATCAGGTATTACATCAGTGCCCATCATCACACTTTTAAACAATATTGTGGTGTACTTCGTCATGGCAAATATATAGGAAAACAAACTTTATTCATGCAGAAAAATTCCAATCTTTGAAATATTAGCCAGTTCAGATCATTCTAAATAACAAAAATTCTTGTAAGAAATTTAAATACCATATAATAGTGTATATTTGCCAGATATGTGAATATGCACAATGGGAATGGTAATAATATTTTATGTTGTTTAAAAACATTGTATATTTGAAATACAACCTTACAATCATAGGGTGGATTCATCACAAACAAATTGAGTAGAAAAATCAGTCTAGTTAATGCATTTTATTGGGCAAAGTTTAGGAAAATCCAGAGTTTATGTCTCTATGCAGAAAGAATTAATTGCATAATGTACATAGATAAATTTTTTAAGATAAAAGGCACATGTGAAAGTAATGGGTAATGAGTATCTGTTCCTACTATATGCTATCAATATGTTCTTCTTGATCATCTATTCTGCATTTAATGTATGATAATGTCCTGTTATATGTATGGGGACAAAACATAGAAGCAACAAAGTCACCTACATGAAGTCGTTAGTCAGGTCAGGTTATTTAGAATCAAAAGAAAGAGAGGGGGTTCTAAAACAGGACAAGAGAGAGAAGGAAAATGTAAAAACATGCAAGAAGCTGCCACTTTCTCTGAATAATAAGGACAAAGTCTGGCTGACTCAAGAGAAAAATATAGGTAATTGAGAGCATGTTTTAATTTGGTGAACAACCAAGGTGAGTAAATCTCTTACCACAATGAATTCAGATAAGCACTTTTTACAGAGTAGATTTCTGAGGGTAAAATGTCAAGATTAATGAGCTATGCATGAGGTACAAAAATAAGTTGTATGTAAAACAGAAAATGCTTTGCTGTGCCATAAGGGACGATCCTATAAACACACATCGCATTTTACATGTGAGAAGAGCCAAAAAGGCCCATCTGTGCTCCAGATATTATTTAACCATCTAAAAGGAACTCAGGGGCTGTCTGATCCCTATATTTGGATAAACACTTATGATCTCTGTATAACAAACTGCTCTTTTGTCATGGACGCTTTTATCTTCCTCCTTGTAGAGCCCATGTTTTTGCTAATTTTTACCAGCCCTTCCTATGCATTGCTTATGCTCTTTACTTACAAATGGGGGCTAATATCGTAAAATTTAGTTTAAATCTTATTGTTTCAAAGAGGATCTTCTTAGGAAAAGGGACCTTATGACTCTCTGGGCTGTATTAGTTAAATTTTAGTAAGTATTTAATGTTTCTGGAAATCTTTAATAACTTTTTGTTGTAGTAAAATGCACCTGACATGTAATTAATGATTTTAACCATTTTACATGACAATTCAATGGGACCAAGTGTGTTCACATCGTTGTGTAACTACCATCACTGTGTCCAGAACCTTCTCATCATCCCAAAATGATACTCACTAACCAATCAGGAAGTAAACCAATAAGAAGTATTCTCTACTTCCTCTAGTTGCTAGTAACCATTATTCTACTTTCTGGGTCTGTAACAGGATTACTCTAAGCATGTGGAATCCTATAGCATTTGTCTTTGCATAATTAGTTTATTTCACTGAGCATAATGTTCTCAAGGTTTATCCATATTATATCACATATCATAATTTAAATCCTTTTTAAGTCTAATTAATTCCAATGTATGCACCCTTCAGTCATTCTTCCGTCAATAGACATTTGAATCGCTTCAACATTTTAGTTACTCTGAATATTTCTGCTACGAATGTGGATACACAAATATCTGTTCATGTCCCTGCTCTCCAGTTCTGGAGTAGACAGTGGTAGGGGTATGTTGGCTTACAAAATTAATTCCATGATTAATGTGCAACCAGAATCATGGAAAGAATTAAGTGTGTGAACTGAGGTATCACTGTCTACCCAAAAGTGTAATTGCTGCATCTTATGATAATCTTAAGATTAATTTTTGAAGGATGACTTTTCCCCATAGCAGTTACACCGTTTCACATTCCTGTCAGCAGCACCAAAGAGTTTCAGTTTCTTGACTTTATCGCCTTTTCATCGTTTTTGCAGTACCTAGGATGTGTTAGTGGTACCTCATAATATTTTTGAGTGGCATTTTCCTAATGATTAATGATGTGAAGCATTTTTTCATGTGCTTAATGCCTATTTGTGTATTTTCAGAGAAATATCTACTTTAGTCATTTGCCTATTTTTAATTGGGTTGCTTATATTTTTACTTTTAGGAGTTGCCAACGTGTTCAGGATATTAATTTCCTATCAGACATATTATTTGCAAATATTTTTCCATGCTTTCTATTGCCTATGTACTCTGATAAGTGTGTCCTTTGCTGCACAAAATTTCTTAATTTTTATACAGTCTACTTTTTAAATGAAATTTTATTGCCTGTGTTTTTGGTGTGTTTTTTTAAGACAAAGTACATTTATTGGAAAAGAAGAAAGTGATGAAATATCCTCATATCTTTCCTTGAGAAATTACAAATAAAAAGTGAATAGAAGAAAATAATAAAGATCAGAAAACACAATCCCTTATCAAACCATATTTAAGATATCAATTGCAAAATCCAATGTCACGAGCTCTCTCCACATGGTTTTTCTTATGGTTTTAGTCTTTTGTTTAAGGCACATAGGGCCTAGCCTCATTTTGAGTTGTTCTACACGAGGTTAAGGAAGAAGATGACTTGTTCCTTTTGCATGTGGACATCCTGTTTTCCCAGCTCCTTTGTGGAGAAGCCTGTGCCCTTATCAGTGAATGGATTCGACACTCTAGTTAAAAGCTATTTGTCCACAAATGCAAGAGATTTATGGACTTCCTGTGGCATTTTATTGATCTATAATTTTGCCTTGAGACTAGTACTATACTTTTGATTGCTGTAGCTTTCCCGTAAGTTTTGAAATCCAGAAATTGTAGTTCTGCACTTTACCCTCCTTCAAAACAGTTTTGGAAAATAATTGCTGATAAGGAAAACTGCCACCAAATGGCCATGTTATTTCTATACATCTTATTTTGGTCCTATTTTTACATTACTATCTTCCTTTAGTAAATTATACTGAATTTACTAAGTAAATTACACTTAGTAAATTATACACAATATAATAAACTGTTCCACTCTCTTGGCATTTCCTTTGGGGGCTGTGTTCTTTAAATGTTTCTCTGTGGTTACCAGGGAGGTTATGTTTAAGATCCTAATATTATAATAATCTTACCTAAATTTATAAGTTTATTTCAACCAGGAACAACAACAAAACCAAAAACTGCTCATTAGAAACTTATCCCATCTCAGTTCAGTTACTGCCATGACCAAATCATGTCTTTATGAATTATATACTCAAAAATACACATCTGTAATTTTAAATATTTAGCTCTTGGATCACACAGAAAACAGAAAGTGAAGTTACAGGTTAGTCCACCGCAGTGTTGCTAATTGAACCTAGTGATATAACTGGGAACAAATGAGAATAATTTATTAGCATTTTGATTTAGAGAACATGATAGAAATATTTACCTTAGCAATTAAATATGGACTATTGGGCAGAGCTTATATAGTTGTTTATATATTTAATTCTTGCCTTATTTGGAATTATATAATTAATAGAAATAAAACTTTTTAAAGAAAATTTCCTCAGATAATTCCATATAAATAGTATCAGTATCAAATCATTCTTTTAAAATATATTTATACACATTAGCCTTAAGTCTTTTCTTTATGACTAATACTCAATTATGTATATACGCCATTTTTTCTTTACTTGCTCATCTGTTGGAAGACATCAAGCTGATCACTTGGCTGTAAGAATAATGAAATTCTGTCATTTGTAAGAAAAAGAATGGAACCGGAAGACATCAGGCTAAACAAAGCAAGCCAGATACCGAAAGACATGCTCCATATGTTTTCTCTCACGTGTGAAAATTAAAAAAATAAAAAAGTCTAACTGAAAGTAGAATAGTGATTACCAGGGACTGGAAAGAGTCCCAGCAACATAGTTGGAACTGATCAATTCATGCTGTGGACGTGTTGCATGTGTGAAAATATCACACTGAATCCCATTAATGTACAAGATCCGATCGACAATTATGGTGAATGTTTAAATTTAAAACTTGTATTATAATAAATAACACACTGCCATTCATCCCACTCTAAACGCCCTCATTTCAAACACACTTATCTCATGGTTCCTGCCACTTTCTGAAGCAATCCTGGAAGTTCTTCACTGTACTTGTCTTTAGTTGCACTTTCATAGATGCTTCTATGTCCTGAATTGAACCAAAGCTTTTCCCTTTCAGGAACAGCTTTGACTCCATGAAAGACCAAGATATCACACAGTTCCAGATCCTGTGAATAAGGTGAACAAAGGGCATGCAATGTTTTTATGAGCCTACATTTCCACTGGATGACATTGGGCAGCAGAATTCATTGTATTTTTTATCGCACCTCATAAAGACTCATGAAAGAGAACTTTCAGAAGTGCTTCCAAAGGTGGCAAGAAGTCTGGAATAAATGAAGCAAGAGAAATTATTCTGAGAGGGATTGATGGCCAATGTATCATTTTATTTGATGACATTTTTAATTTAAAATTCATTGTATACTTTGGTCACCCAATTTACAATTAATGTGTTAGTTAAAATAAATAGATTAAATAAATATGTCTATTCACAGGCCCAATGATTTATTTTGGTTTTGGTTTTGAGGAACTTTCTTACACAGAAACTATTACCCTTACACTCAAGGACTGTGTGGCTGAACTCGAAACATGTATCCCACACCACAGAGCTACCCTGAGGGTAGAATACCTTTTCTTGCTTCCATGTACTGTAGACATTGAACAAGACAGAACTCACAATCCTGTAAAAATCACAGAGATCAGTGGGTAAAACTAAAGTTCCCTGAGACAAGAGTCAGTTTGCTAACCCAAGAAACTGCCCATTCCAACAGGACAGTGTTCATACATGGGTATAAACTTCACATATACTGTTAACTGAGACCTGCTGTGTGCTTTTCCTTCTGTACACTCATGAAATGAGTGTTTGGGATGCAGTTATCTTGTTTCTGCTCCATCACTACATGTCAGGATTGGGGCAGTCATGTAAATTGTGATTAGCTGATGTCAGATTGTAAGGCGCGTCCTGCTCTAATAGAGAAGACCACATTTTACTGCATTCCTGGAGGCACTGCAGCAACATCTGAGCAGGCTTTAGATGGGTTCCATCCAAGCAGATTTTAGTGTGTTTGTGAGGGAAGCTGAGGCTGCATGGATACCTGGGTCTTTAGAAGGGCAAATTGATACAATAAGGTTCTACAATTATCCATTCTCCCTAATGAACTTCATAACTAGAATCCCCAGAGTTTTTCCTAAGCATGAAACTGCTCAGCCAGAAGCTGTATTTCCCAGCCTACTTTGCAGAAATAGGAATGCAACTGCATTCACACCATCAGTGTTGCAGGAAGTAATGCATGAAACTTTCTAATCACCTCCATCAAAAAGGAAATCCCTTAATCTCTTTTCTTCTCTTTCCCCTTTCCCAGGACTACAACAAAAATATGCTAATGCACTAACTGTATGTGACTGGGAGAGTAATGGGTAGCAGGCAGTAGGGTGATGGATTTTTATCTTTAGATTCCAGTAGTAATGTTTAAGTCCTGCAAAATGTCCTCGGTTCTATGATACATGTCCTCAATATGTTTTGAGATCTTAGGAGCAATTTATAGGAAAATATATTAAATAAAAGTAACTAGAAGAAACACTGAAATACATATCATGCTAGAGCTAGAGGTCAAAAAGATTCTTCTGCTCTAAATAAATATCTTTCCAATTGCTAAATCACACAGTGCTTTTCTACCCACTGCCAGTTTTAATTATTTATACTTGTTAGAAGATAATCTATTTCCATTTTTCTCATTTTATTTCAGAATATAATACAATAACACTAAGACATTTCTATGAAATTTCTGGTTAAAATGTGATTACATACTATCTCATATGCAGTTTTTTAAATTATTTATTTATTTATTGTGCCAAGGATCAAACTTGTGACATCCTGCTCGCAGGGCAGGTGCTGTGTTACTGAGCTATGTCCCTGGTCCCTTGTATCCAGTTTTAAAGGAAACTTCTTAGTTCACTGCCATGTAGAGAATTAAGTTCTAATTTTTAATTCAAACTCTCCTTACAGAAGTATAACTGGAAAAACAGATTAGGAAATGGAAATCCTTATTAAGGATTGAAAACAACATTTTTTCTGAGGTAAAATACAAACAGAACTACTTCTATGGCTGAACCAAGATATAAAAGTCAAAAGGCAATTGCCGATGTCAAATAATTTCAGTATTTAAACCATACTAAAGTTAATGGTTTCAAAGATATTTACAATCTAAGAAAAAAGAACAGCAATGTTAATGGCACAAAACAGAGGTTGTCACTGGGACCCAGCTAAACGTAGGGAGCATTTGCCAGCACAAGGACAGTTCTCTTCCTACAGCTGAGTGTTATCCATAGAGGGAGAAATGCACAGAAACAACATTGTGGAATGGTGAGAAACAGGCCTGTGATTCAAGGCTTGTTCTCTGACATTAAGCAACCACCTTGACGTCTTGGTATCCTAGTTTTCCATTGTATCAGATCTGCACACCAGTAACACCTACATCAAAGGTGCCGAAACTTGAATGTCAGTGCATACACAGTGTCTGGGGGAAAATCCCTGATAAACACACAGTATTTTAAACATGTTGGTTGTGTGGCTCAGGTATGTGTCTTATCCCCTGACATCCACCGTTTAAAAGAAGAGGTTTATTTTGGCTCACAGTTTTAGCCTGCGGTTGACTGGTTCCAAGGCAGAAATTACATGAAGGGGGAGATGCATGGGGGAATGTTGTCAGCCCCATGGCAATCACGAAGCAGAGAGAGAAGGGAGGACCCAGAGACTAGAATACACTTTTCTAGGTCATGTTCCCAGTGACTTCCTTCCAACCGTAATTCACCTCCTGTCAACACATTGAGCGGTAGCAATAAACAGATCCACTGATAAGTATCGCACCCTGTGACCCAATCACTTTCCAAACATGTGAGACTTTGGGGGAATGTTTTAAAACTAAACCATAACAGAAGGGGAGAGATACATAGAATTAAAGAATATAGATTATTTATTAAGGGTTGAATTATGACCCCCAAAATCCATATGTCAAAATCCTAATTCTCAATATCTCCAAATGTGCCTTGCTTAGGAAACAGTCATATGATTAATTAAATTAAGGCTATAATGGAGGAGGATGGGCCCCCAGTCTAATAGGATTGGTGTCATCTTCCAAAGGGAGGAAACTGGTCACAGATGCATGTTAGTACGTGCTGTGTGAGAGTGAAGGAGAGACACGGTGACATTCAGCAAGCCCAGGATTGCCAAAGATCAATAGAAGGTAAGAAAAAGGTGCAAGATAGATTCGCTCCCATGCCCTCAAGAGGAAACAGCTCTACCTACACTTTGATCTTGGACATATAGTCTCTGGAATTATGTGCAACAATACATTCCGTTTTGTTGAAGCTACCTGGTGGTACTTTACAGCTGTCCTAGCAAACTAAACAGATAATACCTGAACCTGACTCAAAATTACACTAAAAATTGGACTTTAAACCAGGTATGGTGGCTCACGCCTGTAATCCCAGCACTCAGGAGGTTGAGGCAGGAGGATCATTGTGAGTTGAGACCAGCCTGGGCTACAAAGTGAACGCAAGGCCAGACTGAACTGCATAGCAAGACCCAAAAAGACCAAAAAAAAAAAAAAAAATTGGACTTTAGGAAGATAGAAAATAAGAGCCTAAATGTTATGTTTAGGTACTACTGTACCTAAACTACACTACATTTCTTGTATTTTTCTTGTATTTAGATTAACTGCTTTTCTTTTCTTATTGCTCAGAAAGTCCTTGGGAATTATCCTTTACCAACTAAGCTTGGCAACGTGGGTTTTCTTCTTCATAAAATATTTACTTTACCACCCTTGATGAAAAGATAAAAAGGGAGACTATTTTATTTAGTAAATAAATTTAAAACAAAAAATTAATGAAGCATTATTTCTCTAGCCTATATAAAACAACAATCTGTAGTAATTTTAATCAAGTAATATATTGTTTCTTTCTAATAGGAATTTCTAAAATTACAACTAAACTATTGAAAGCTGACTAAGCAATGTATAAACTGTTTAAATCTTAGCTCAACAAGCCATTATATTAACAAAATATTTTAAAAGTATGCTCAATGCTATTTCGAGAATATCAGATTTTTTTTCTGAAAATCTCTGTAAACAGTGCCTATGTTTCCTTTTAATTTCTTTTAAAAATCAGCACATTATGGGAATTTATAAGCTTCCTGGCATAAAACAACAGTAAAACTATACACTATATTTTGAGAAGCTATTTAGGCTGGACACTTTGCATATATTAGGTTTTTAGCCATAAAATGATATTTAGATTTTCATCCTAGCCTCACTTTACAGATAAGGAAACCCAAATTCAGAAAGGTTAATCACTGACATTTACAGGGTTTATGACTATAAAATGTTGATTTAAGCCAAGACTGACCTTATTTCAAGGTACATGCTATTCTTATTGCCCTACATTTCATTCATTCGAAGTCCAGCTGGCTGTCAACGTGTTTCCACGTTATTATCCAACATGAGTCCTTACAGGAGTAATTTCTGATTGTGCTCGTGCTCTGTTTTATTTGTTCAATAAATGTATGTGAAGCACTTTCTCTATGCAAAGATTGAGGCTCAAAAGTACAGATTATAGTCTTGAGGATGAGAGAGCATTTACAGCGAAGTGTCAGAATATCTCTAAAGGAAGGGGCCACCTGTGAATGTAATTGCCCGAAGAGAGCTGACTTCAGCTGCCAGAAAGATCTCAGGGAACTGGCAGCAGGTGTTCACTGGGCAGAGGAATAAACTGTGAATAATGCTCACAGCTACCAATAAGTATAAAACCATCTGACAAAAGTGGAGGGGAAGGAGGTGTCTCTGGAGTGAAAAGGGCTAGATTTGGAACCAGCTCTGTCCTTTAACTGGGCCAACTCCTAAAATTAGTTGAACCTTTCTATGTCTGTTTCCTCAGCTGTGAAGTAGGAGAATAGTAATTCCAAATTTCTTGTAACAATTAGAAGAAAATGTATTGGTATAGCTTGGATGTTTGTGTGTCAACTTAAAATTCCTGCTAAAACCCTGTGATCACTGTGATCCTTGGGAGGTACCACTTTACCCATCCCTAATTTCATGAAATGCCTGTCTCTGCCTGATTGAAATTCCATGTAGGGGTCATTGTAGAAGAAAAATTAATGAGTTATATAGAATAGAACTGAGGAAACTGCCAGAATGTAGCACAGAAAGAGAAGGAAAAAGTTATTGGAAATTTAAGAAATAAGAAATGAAAGATTTGATAGGCTCTATGTTTCAGAATAAGAAAATAAAGGTAACAAAGTAGGCAATATACAAGTTAGTAAGAGCTGCAGAGTCCTGGAGAAAGATGCAAGTCCTCAGACTGAAGGAACACACCGAGTCGGGAGAGGGAGGATGTGCTTCTTTCCAGCACTTATCCTAACCTCCTTTTAACTCACGTTCTGCCTGCTGTGTCCATCCGGGTTCTCTAGGAAAACAGAGCCAACAGAATACACATAGATCCCCAAGGAGATATTGATTATGGGGATTGGCTCATGTGATGATGAAGGACAAGAAGTCCTACATTGTGACATCAGTCAGCTGGAGACCCAGGAACCCAGGGATGGAGTCCCAGTCTAAATTTCAGAGACAAAAGGGGCCAGGCAGAGGCTACAGTTCTCAGAATGAGGATGGGAAGAGGAGACGAGAGTCACTAGGGTTAGTCCTAGGGTCCAAAGGCCCAAGACCCAGGAGTTCTGATGTTCAAGGTCATGAGAAGAGGGGTGTTGCTGCTGAAGAGGAGAGCTCACAGGCAAATCCTTCAAAGGACTGGATAAAGCCCATCCACAATGGGGAGGGCAATCATGTTAGTCCAATTCACATTCTAGTCTCTTTTAGAAACACCCTCATGGCACACATAGGAATACTGTTTTACCAGCTGTCTGAGTGTCACTTATAACAGTCAAATGGTCACATAAAATTGACTATCCCACTGGAGAATAACTTCTCTGAGAGGTGAATATATGAAAAGCAACTGGATGGGCCCAGTTTAGCCTCCTTTTCTTCCCCATCAAAGCTAACAAGTACAGGGGAGTACAAGGCTGGTCACTCAATGCCTAGAATAAAAGAAGTGAGGCTGTCTAATTCTAAAAGAGTACTGGGGAAATTGGCATTTGTACTGCATTGGGTGCTGTGCAAATTAATATTGCTGCTTTGAAGGATACTTTGGTAAACACTAAAGTAGAAAACGCAAATTATCTACTTATACACTAGCAATTCCACTTTGGGGATTATATATAAGCACATTGGATTCTTTAACAAGTGAATTTAAACAACATATAAAGGGATTTGATCATAGATTTTGGGAAACTAACCTTATTAATAAATACATGGCACATTCACAAAGTAAAATACTGTACTACATTACTATTCAGAATGCATTGATTGGTGTCAATGTGGATAAAATTTACAAAGAAAATATCAAGTGAAAAAAATGCATGAATACCATTAAACAAATATTGCAAAACAAACATACACATAGAAAGTTATGTATGTTTTATAGATACATACATACATAATAAAAGGAAATAATTTGGATGTGAAAAGCATCTCCTTCCTGACTGTGATGTGATCCTTCCTGTGGAAGGAGAATGAACAGTCAAATGTATAACAGGCAATCTCTCATTTCCTTGACTAAATGTATTTCCCATTTCACCCACAAAAAGAAAGCCCTTTCAATCCAACTCTTGCTCTCATCTACTAGAAGAAAGCATCCATGCTTTGGGAAGCATTTGAAATTGTTCTGCCCTCCTTTCCATCTCATTCTCCATGTCCCTCCCAGAAGAAAACCTTTAACTTGTGGGTAAACGAGGGAAGGAATACTTCATTTTCCTCCATCTTCTACTTTCTGAACAACCTAAACCTGACATAATGTATGTATGACAAACTTCCAAGACAGTGTGTGGGGTGAAGTACATAAGGGAATATTGAAGGACTGGGGAGACTTTGGGGCTGTGATCCTTTTCAGCCTTGCTAACATCATTTAACATTATTTATTGATCTCCATCTGTCTGTCCTTTGAATTGCTTCATTTTTTAGAATTTGGAAGCAGGAGAGAAATTCTAGTTTTCTAAAACACCAGCATCTCTGATAGAGACGCTAAAAAGTAGAGTTTTACCTTCTAGAATATTGTCTATTTATATCAAACAGTGGGTCAAGATTTAGATAATAAATGAAATGAGTTTATATTTTAGATATAAATGAATAAAGTGTTACTAAGGTAGTACTAAAATGCTAACAAATATACCAACTACTTTATTAGGTCTTTGTCTTTCTATGCATAACAAAAGCCAAATAGCAAATTCATTGTTATCTTCATTGTACACTTGAGACCACCAAGGTTAATCAGTCGTAAATGGAGGTCACAGGAGTTGAAGAGGCATAATTTGATCCCAGATTTGTTTATCTCCCACTGCAAATAATCCCAGGAATTAACTTTGCTCAGGGTCAATGAGAAGACAACAGCCTTTGGGAGATGACTGGTAGTATGAGAAAAGAACTTGGATTTTCTCATTAAGTTGCCTGTGCAACTCTTTAGAAAGTGCAAAACCAACAGCTGCTCTTCCTCTCATGCATGCTAATCACACTTATGATTGCTTAACAGTTTGTTCACAGAAGAGCACACATTGGGCAAATCATTTCATGGTAGGACAAAAGTAAGGTTGCATATTTTGCCCTATTTACTTAATAGAAAGTTACATAACATTCAGAAAACACATGTGGTTATTATTATGGATTTTGACAATTTTTGAAAGAGAGGTGAGTTGCAATAAAATGGTCTCATTTTTGCATACCAAAAAGACTTAAACATAAGGCATGAAAAGTATTCTCAGCAACAACAAAACTATTACATATAATCCAAAACATTACTAGAAAATTGGCCACCAGCTTGTAGTAGTGCATATATTTTTAAAATTTTGGGGGAGTCCATTGCATCTAGACTCTTTGCATTGTTTAGTCCTAAAGCTTAGATTACATGTATTAATATATGTGCCAAAGTAAAAAAAAAACTGTATTAAAATTTCCAGGCATTTGCAATTGCTAGTCACCAGGTATAGTCACAAAATAGAGTGAATATTTAGATTTTTAAAAATTACAGTAAAAGGCATATTGCCATTAATCCCCCTCAAAAATACTCCTCCTTGTTTCAAGCATATTCTTGCCATGTTCTGAGGCAGTTCTGCATGTTTTCTTTGGTTTTTAATTTAATTTTTTATTTTGTTTTATTTATTTATTTATTTATTGCTATATTGTGTATTACTGTTATCCTCCAAATAGATTACCAGACTACTGGCTCTAGACCTTCAAAGTCAGCAAAACACTAAACTTTACAAGCGTTAAGTTGTATTCACTTCAATAACTGCCATCTCAACCTGTGCTTCTCTGGATCAGCCAGTCACTTATGGAGTGGGAGTGGACCTTGGCTCTTCTTGTTTCCCAGTCTGTGCACTGGAAAGAACTGGTGTCTGGTTCTCTTCCCATGGCCCGTGAATGGTGCCAACCACAGTAAGGGGCTGGTATCTGGTTCTCCTCCCTTGTCCTGTGGAAGATGCTGGCTCACTGGAAGGGGCTGGTGTCTGGTTCTCCTCCCCATGTCCTGTGGAAGATGCTGACTCACAGGAAGGGGCTGGTGTCTGGTTCTCCTCCTCACAGCCCTTTCATGGAGCTGACCTACACAGTGTCTTTAGCTGTGCTGTCCTGACTGCCTCAATGTTGTGAATCCTGGATAAGGTTGTATGGTCATTGAACAGGGGCACTGAAAATGCTTAGATGTTGGGGAAAGAGCATAGGAAATGAAGAGGAAATGACAGAGCTATCTTTAAAAAGCAAACCAAAACTGACAATGGTTAGAGATTCCTTAATGGATGACTAGCCCAAATAAACATAATGTTTATCTACAAATCTGTCACTGTTCAACAAGCTTGCTCCTCTTTCTTCTGTCTGTTAGGCACATACACAAATAATGAGTCTATTATTTGAAAATACATTCTCATATAAAATATTACTTTTCTCTTTGTTATATCTAATCTTGACTTTAAAGACCTATAAAGCTTTTTAAATCCTCCAATTGTCTTCTTACAAAAAGCAGTACTATGATTTACTATCACAGAATTAATAAGGGGAAGCTAACCTTCAGCTCATTGCTCATGTTGTTCAGTTTTTGACATTTATCATATGCTTTGAGAGGAGAGTAATTGATGTAAAATGGAAAAAATAGTTGCAAACTCTAAAAAAGTTAACATAGTGTTTGCAACAAATATATTGGACAGTGATGATTTGTAGGGAAATTCTTCATATTACCTCATTCAGAGATTGTGAGCCTGTTCAGCTGGGCTTTGTTTCCTCCAATCCCTGTTGACATCTCAGGCCAATCCTTTGATAACATTTTAATGATTGTGATGATGCCATCTTTCATTTATAAAAAGGTCCATTATGTAAGTCAAAACTTTCTCTCCATGTCCAGAGTTTGAAGATTTTATCCACCCACAGCTGGAGACAGACCCAGCTTGGGACAGAGTAGTACACTGAGGCAGTGGGCTATGTCAGATATGAGGAGCTGGCCAATCAGTACACAGGTAACAATTAACCCTAGGAAAGTTCAGCTTGGTTTTCATTATTACCATGTATAAGCAAATTTAAACTCCATTAGCAAATACTCCTGTTCCCCAAAAATATTTTGTTTGGTTTCACATCTAAATAATTTCTGGGATTATTGAATTTTAATAATGTATAAATAAGTTTCAAATGAACATATTTTTCTTATTTTCCCTTTAGTAAACATAATGTTCTAGCTGGAACCTAATTGGGGAAATTTTCAGTTATAGAGTCCATTCTTAACACATCCAGCCTCAACTACACACATTCATTTCAAAAGCAAATTAGTGAAGTTTTGGGATCATTTGAACTTGATTGGGCATAGTTATATTGTCAATTTCTATACATCATTAGGTGACAATAGACAACTCACCACTTTCATGTGAAAATTGAGATAAGGCTAATCAGATACAATTTGCACCAATGAGAATCAATCTTGAACAATTTAGTGTGATAGAGTAGGATTTAAAATTGTTCCTTGTGGAGATTTTGCACAAGAAAACATATTAAATAAATTTATATGTAGAAAAAAATCTGATTTCAAATGTGAACTGAGAAATGATGAAAGATGATAGTCTTTCCTTGCCAGAGATATCTAATAATCAGTATTTAAATCCTTTGATTATTTTCACAAATAACTGGACATTTGTTCTAAACGAACTTATCAAGCAAAATTATTGTTATCTATCATTTAGCCATTTTTCTGAACTTTTACACCAAAAAAATCAGAAATATGTGATGGATTTTCTAATGGAGATGCAGCAGTGAAAATATTTTAACTACAAGGATATTCAGTTGTCACTAGAATTAACTCTAAAAATAAAGAGGCACTAATTATTAGTACACTTTCACATTATGATGCTGAATTTTTTAAACCCGGTATGTAATGATTTTTATTATGTAAACCAATAAATGAGAAAATTTCATTTTCACTGTTAAATATTAAGCTGAGTTTTTCAACATTATGTTTTACAGTCCCATGGTTCTTGAAGATTTTTTAAAAATACACTCTTTTATAATGAATTCAACAACTCTTGAATAGTCTGCGCTGTTGGCCCCAACATCAGTTGCGCACATAGTAACTGGGGGCTTCCCATCTGATGGGCCCCACCAGCCCTGCCGCCCTACTCTCCCATCTATAATTAGTGAGCACTTAGTAGAAGCCAGGGTGTGGCATGCCATAAACAGAACTATTGTCTCCAAATGTACATTTTTGCCGCTAACCATTCACAGGTTTATATAACTCTTTATTTATGGCTTTACCATAGATCAACCATTGATGTAATGCATGAACTATTGACATTTTTTGATGGCTATAGTGAGCCTTTATGAATTTCCACTGGACTTACTGTTATGTTTAAAACTTTTGTCTTTTAGACACATACACAGGTTGCTGCAAAAGAAATATTTCATAACTGGAAAAAAATGTATCCATCAATCAGTGATGAGCATGGCTATCCAAAGTACAATCTTAGCCACTGAGAAGTTTGGAGAAATCAGAGGCTATAACATATAATGATGTAAACTACAATGCATACCATAAATGGTTATTGTGATAGATCATGATATCGGCGTAGTCTTTCTTTAACAAATAAATGACATTATTTGTTAACAAATAAATGACATTGCTGAGTGCAGGCATACAGCTGTAATCATAGCTACTTGGGAGGCAGGAGAATTGTTTGGGTCTAAACTATCCAAATTAATTAGATCCTGTCTCAGTATTTTAAAAAATGGAGAAAAGTCTGGAAATGTTGCACAGTAATAGAGAGCTTGCACAAACCCTGAGTTCAATCTCCTCCCAGCACCATAAAATCAGTAATATAATTTAACACTCTAACCTACCAGTTTTATTTTTTACTGATTTGCACCTTAACATTTACTTTATTTAATTTATTAATTTAAGTTCTTTTCATTCTTTTGCTAGGATGGCTATATAAAGTTCAGCAAAGGACTACATCACTATCTGCACTTTTCCTTACTATAACAATTTTTGTCAAGGTTTTTTCTAAAAATAGTCATTAATATAAAAGATATTGTTAAAAGGCAGATCTGGCCCAGGTGTCAATATGCTGGTTATATCACTGACAAGAGTTCTTTCCTGAATTATTCCTCACTCTTGCTTCTTCTACCCCTGGATGTATTAGTGAGCTTTCCTGTATCTTGTGCAGAATACCTTGTGCGTGGTTTTGAAGTTTCAGTCCATGATCAGCAGGCTCCAAGATGGAAGTGATATGGCAGAAAGGAGTGGTAGAGGACTGATGCTTAATGTGCTAGCCAGGAATCAGGGAAAGAGAAGAGGAAGAGCCAGAGGGGAAGGCACATCCCCAGTACCAACCTCCTTCAACTGAGCTCACACCCGTGGGATCGACAACTGGTGCAACTTGTAACACCCAGCTGAACTGAGTCAGCATGGTAGTGGGTATGGATGACCCACCTGGGGATTGTTGCCAACAATGTAAAAAGGAGACCTAGAGAGGAAGAAGCAATGTTATTGGTTCCTCTGTTGACACAGGTTCTCCTGGAGGAGCTTATCAAACTTCTTTTCTGATATGAACTTGCCTGTTCTCATCAACAGAGGAGCTTGAGACCTCGTTGTCACTGAAAATGGCTATGGTTCACTTTGAGGGAGCTCTGGTCCCTATTTTGAGTGTTGCTTCCTGGCTCCAGTGCAGCTCCCTCAGCCTACTGACACAGCTCCTTCACCCTGCTGGCACAAACTTTTCTGTTTCCACCACTGACCTTTAGGCCTTCCCAGTGCAGATCCTTGAAACAGACTTGCATAAGACATTTGTCATGGGCTCCAGCTCTTTAGCTGGGCTCGTGCAGGTCATTGCTATGGGATCCAAGCCCTCAGCTGGATTCTTTGGGTCTTTAGCATGAAGACATATTTCCTGCACTTTTTTGTATTTGACTCTTTGGAAGACTGTTATAAAATAATTCTATAAATTGTATGTCCTATATTAAATTGTTTTCCTTGAAAATCCTGACTACAACACCTCCTAACAGCATGGCTGTGAACTCATAAATGGATTGATCTGTTGAACCATATAGTACCCCCATGATCCAATTATCTTTCAAAAACCCCACCTCTAAACACATGAAACTTTCAGATCTAAACCATAATGCTGCACTTCTAGTTCCTTCGAAGTGTGAAAAAGAGCATAAAAGGAAAAGATGAAATTTTCTTTTCTGGTTACTCATCCAGCTACCGAGGGTGGTGCCTGATGCTCAGTGTCCTTTGGACTACTCAACTCCCAAGATTTCTATTTTCATGGGTTCCAGGACTCGGTTTCCTCAGCAAGCCCTGAAGAAGCTCGCCTCCACACACTTTCCTCATCTGGTAGGTGTGATCTATGACCATTATCATTGGCTGCTCCATCTCAGAAGCCTATCTGAAAGTAACCCCACTGCATTCCATGCTGGCTTTTCCAAATTCTAGAAGACCATCCTCTCTTGAAAGGAACCAGCTTTGTTTTATTTGGACCTCTGGGCTCAAGTGAAAACCTTGAGTTAAAGTCATCTCAAATAGAAGAGTCAAGGCTGCCCAAGCACTGACCTGCTCTTACCCTGCTTATAGGGCTCTCCAGAGTCACCCACACCTGTCTTGATGCTCATGCTAAGCCCAACTCCTAGATGTGTCCATGAGGCACCCCCCAAAATTCCATACGTAGTACTAGGCCTATAGTATTCTCTATTGGGCCTTAGTGATTGTAGTTTAGCACTTAGCTCTCAATAGAGAAGAGAAGAGGAGTCACAACTGTCATGCAGGCATGGATTCAGAAAAGTGTTTAGGATTTCCAGGAAAGAATGAAAGAGGTCTATTTCATTACCTGTGAAATTACCTGCCGTTGAGGGTACAAAAGGAAATGGGAAGATGTGGTAGACTCAAAGAAAATGGAGAAATTTTGAAAACTATTTTTTTGTAAAGATAAGTAAAGACTAGGAAGATGGTATAGGTGAACACATCAAATTATATAAATTTTGAGCACCAACTATGTACAAAACATAGTACATACAGAACAATGGGGGTGATCAGGCTGAGCAATGTCATTTTAGACCTGCTGATCATAACCCTAAACTTAACTCTAATTAGATACATGGGATTGTTCACTGAAATTACCCCCAGGTACTTCATTTTTGAAATTTGAATGCAATGACATTAGGCTGAAGAGTGATTTTTTTAATATATAATCCCAATAGTATAGGTAACGAAACTCAAATTGACAAACAAGGTTAAGCTCAAACAATCAACAGAGTGATGATGCAACCTATAGAGTGGGAGAATATATTTTCAAGTTAGACATCTGATAAGAATTTAATATCCAAACCGTAACAGATTGTGTTTTCTAGATTTGAGCAAAATGACATATGTACCCTGCTCTCTCTTCTCTGACTTTAGTGCTCCTCTCTTTGAGAAGGATCTATTTCCCTTTCTTCATGTACCGGAGTGTGGCAACTTCAGCCAGCAGAGTACACTGGGTGTGGTGCTATATGACTTCCAAGACTAGGCCATGTAATTCCATTCACTTTTTTTTTCTTTACCTTGTGATACTTACTCTTGGAACATAGCCCAGACTAGAGGAAACCCATCCTATGGAGAGCCTACATATGCAGGTTCTAGCTGTCTGCACTAAATTACAATCCTAATAGAATGCCAATGTCAACCACAAGATATGTGAGCTAAAAAGCCTTTGAGATGATTTTGACCTCAGCCACTGTCTGACTACAATCACATAGGGTTTCTTAAGTGAAAAGAGCTGAACCACCAAAACAGTAAAACATAATAATAAATGATTGCTAATATTTTAAATTCTAAAGAAATCCAAAGTTTGCAAGGAACTCAAACAATTCAGCAGCAGAAACAAATAGTACAATTAAAAATGGGCCCAAGAGGTGTATAGATATTTCTCAAAAGAAAACACACAAATTACTGACAGGTTTATGAAAAAGTGCTCAGAATCACTAATCATCATGAAAGTCCAAATTAAAACCACAATATTACATCACACTGGTAAAAATGACTATTATGCAAAAGTCAAAGAATAAAAAATATTGACAAAGGTGGAGAAAAAGGAAACTCTGTACTTTTTTGGTGGTAGTGTAATTTGTTGAGCCATTAGGGAAAACAGTGAGGAATTTCCTTTAAAGTTAAAAATAGAACTACTGTAAAAAAAAAAAAATAGAACCACTGTATTACCCAGGATTCCAACTTTGTAGTGGACATATGTCAAAAAGAAATAAATCAGTATGTCAAAGAGACATCTAAACCCACATGTGTATTGAAGAATTATTCACAATAGCTGGGGTAGTTAAGCTGGGGATTGAAAAGATTAGGTTAAAGGATACAATATTTCAATTAGACAAGAAGCATAAATTTAAAATATTTGTTGTACAATATGAGACTATAAAATATATTGTATTCCTGAAAAGTATTACGAGTGGATATGATGTATTCTTTCCACAGAAATGCTAATGTAGGTGGTGTGTATGTGAGTTACATAGATTTAGTCATGCCATGTGTATATACACTTTATAGCAATGTGCTATGCATGGCAAATACATACAATTTCACCTGTCCATATAAATGAGGAAATATATGGTAGTGACAAGTACTACTATTATAGAAATGCTATTTGTTCCTGGTTGAGTTCCTCTGCTTCCCTCAGAGAACATTCCTTTATGAGTCATCTAATTTGGCTTACACACTACTTTTGTTTGACAGTTCTTGTGAGGGCTGCAATTTCCATTTTCATGGAGGAATAGTTCACAGATCAGCTTCCTAAAGGTAGGTCAACAATTACATTCGAAATCTCCTACCTATGGCTGTACTTTATTTTACACTTGGTAGAAATATCACCCCTATTACCTCTGGTTTCCTTTCCTAAAATTGCCTGTTATAAGTGTCTCCAAGCAGAAAAAGGTAAAAACAAGAAAGCTCATCTTCCAGTGAGCCATGAATAAATGGAACTCACCAGGTGAAAGGCGTGCTTTGCCTGATTGATAGTACATGGAAAAAAGAAGATGTCAATAGAAAACACTGAGGAAACGGGCAAGAAAGAACAGGCACTAGGAAAAGACCATAAAAGGCTTTTCTCTCTGGAAGTGGGCAGACAGAAAAGATGCTCATTATAGCGTACTGTATCACCTCATCCACCTGAGTGGCTTCAGGTGGGGTTCAGGTTCAGGAGCAATTTGAAGGGGAAGTGGCAGCCTGGAAGTGGTTAGCTTGGGCACACTGAGTCCACTACACCCCCACCACTGCTTGCCTCCATCTGATCTCATTTGCCTACATGTGAGAACTGAATTCTCATCTAGCAGAATACACCATAGGAACTCAAAGATTAAAATCCAGTTCAGTGGTTTCTATCTTGATTTGAGAGAGGGTTACATGAGTGTGTATAAGTTTCAACATTCGTTGACTTTTTTTTTTATTTTGAAAAGAATAAAACCAAACCAAATAAAACAGAATAGAGTTAATCAAAACAAAACAGTGAACATGATACAGAACTTCACTTCAAAGCAAGATAATAGAAAATCAGCAATGGCCACTATAATGCTCCTTGTTATCTTCAGAGTAACTGCCTATACCATCACACTTAACAAAATCAAAACAAAATAGAATGAAATCAATCAAAACAATGAAAGCAGTATAGGATTTTGAAACAAGGTGATAGGAAATCAATAAAGACTACCATACTACATTTTATTATCTTTGAAATAGCTGCCCATATCATCAGATATAATAAACAAAACAAAACAGATAAAACCAAACAAAAGAGAGCAATGAAAACAATACAGGGTTTCAAAACAAGATAATAGGAAATTAACAATGGCTGCCTCCTTCCCTTTTTAGACACTTCCTCCCCTGTCACTTTCCCAATATCTACTGTGTATTTTGCATCCCACTAACTCCTTCAGTTTTTTTACACTAAGTAGGCAACATGGTGTTCACCCACGTGATTCTGAACCATTTCACCCATGAGCATGATCTCAAGTTGCATCCATTTAGCAGATTATCTTTTTTTACAGCTGAATAGCTTTCTATTGTATAAAAATGCTGTATCTTTCTTACCCATTCCATGGTTGATGGGCGAGCTACCCCTACTTTTTCTGGTTCCCTGTCACATGGAGCATTGTTTTGTCTCCTTCAACTTTCAGTCTATGTTTAAAGCATATTGATAGATCCTATCTCCCAACGGCCACAATTTACCAATAAAAAGAAATACGGGCAGAGTGGATCAGGAGACAGCATCTATCACTAACTTTAAAAAGAAAAAATTTTGTTAATTATGCATTATACTCCAATAGGTTAAAAATAGTTTAGCTATAAAGATGACAAATTAGATGGAACAGGTTTAGGATACAATTATTTTCTGAATTTTATTATTTTACTGTAAAATACAAAAGACATTAAAATAAATGTGCCTTAAAAGGAGTCAACTTTGCCAGTGGCCTGCACTTTGTAATCCCAGCTGCTGGGAGGCCAAAGCAGGAGAATTCAAAGTTCAAATGCATTTTGTGCAATTTAGTGACCAAGCAAGATCCTGTCTCAAAATGAAAATGAAAAACCTGTGGATGCAGCTGAGTGTGAAGTATGGAGCTCAATCCCCAGTACTAAGATAATGTGGCTACTAATAATGCATAAGCTTGATGGAATTTCTAATATGTGATACATGTATCTTTTCTAGTAATTAAAGGTTTAATATTAAGCTTTTTTTTTACAGCGAGGGATATGGCTCAGGGATGTAGGACTTTCCCAGCATGTGTGAGTCCCTTGGTTTAACATCCAAAACTACTAAAAAAAAGAGAGAAGAAAAAGAAAAATGTGAAATAAAGAAAGAAACAAATGCACTAAAGTTTAATTCCAGCTCTGGCATCACCATTGACGTTAATTTCTAATTTTTCCTCAAATATAAACTGGTAACTGTATCTATTTTACTAAGATTACATAGCTGTTGTGAACATCATAAGAAACAGTATATGTGAAACAACTTTATAAAGTAACTCATAAATGTTTTAAGTTTGAAATCCATTTAAATATCTAATCCAACTATACAACATTTTTTGGGACATTCATATTGTAGCCACCAATAATTATGGTAACATTGTGATCATATATGAGGTGCTCCACAGTTTGTGTTAACTAAATGCTTAATTAAGCACCAGAGACTAGGGCAGGGGTAAAAGGAAAACTACACATTAATCAAATAAATACTCTTCCACTTTAGAAGATTATATGGGCAAGCACACCTAATAAGGTAATGTATCCCCTGAAAGGAATATTGCTTCAACAAAATAATAGGATTAACTGGGAAAAAATGGATTTTCCTTGCTTCATGAACAGGAGCATGACTTTACAGGGAAAAAATAAAAAGGTAAGGAATAGGAGGAATGAGGATTCAGGGGTCCAAAATGAAAACTGATTGTAAAGACCAAAAGGGACCATTCACCTGACACTAGTTGGAAAGTATGAAATTTAATTCTCTCTCCCCCTCCCTCCATCATAAACACATGCACACACAGAGAGAGAGAGAGAGAGAGAGAGAGAGAGAGAGAGAGAGAGAGAGAGAATGCAAGTTTATTTTCTTCATATTTGAAAAATACAGAAGACATTAACAGGGAAAAGAAAAGCTACTCCAAAAATTACTCATGAATTATTGACTCAATAATTTTATGATATCTCACAGTATCTTCAAATCTCAAAAAAAATTTCATCGTCTTCTTCACATATAACACCCCTACCAAAAGTTACCATCCATTTCCATTAAGAGACAAGTACAAGTCCCACTCCTGGGCGAGAAAGAAGAGCCTCTGGGAACAACGCCATCATTCTGTGGGATGGACACGAGACTGCAGCTAAGTTACAGCAGAGAAACTGCAGATCCTACTGAGGATCCTGATTCTCTGGGGGCTAAGTTCACAGAGGACGCTTAATTTGGAGAGTGACTTTCTTGACACTGCCAGATGGGTCTCAGACAGGGATCGTTGTGGATACCGCAGCCTGAGAAGAGTGCCCTCTCCCACAGCGACACATTTCCGGGAGCCCAGAAGCTCTTCAACTTAGTGACTTTACTCACACTTCGTGTCCAGGCGAATCATGATGACCTCCATTAAACAGGGCCATTCATGCCTGTGGGAGATAACAATGTTGCAGTTACTTGAAAAACATTTTAGGATATTGTTGAATCTTTTTACCTTTAAAACAGCTGATGTCTATTTTTCTCACCAGGGATAATCTCACCTGGTCCTTCTGTCTCTTTGTCATGGAATGCAATTTAAAAGAACCAGTGACTTACATACACCTTTTTAAAATGTACAAAATTGTATATGGAGTCTGCATGCCATCAGTCAAAAACTGTTTGTACAGGCCCAGACCCTCCCCTGTGGGCCTGCAATGCCACCGCGAACTTAGCAGAAGCCTTCATCAGGGGTAGGCTACCCTGAACCTCCCCTGTGGGCCCGCCCTGCCACTGGGAACATCGAGGAGGCCCGCCCAAGACTGAAAACTGCCGTGGACTGCTACAGATGGGCCCGCCCTCCCAGCTGGCACATCAGAAGATCTCAGCGGTATCCAGGTAGTGTGAGAAAATTTGGAACTTTGCTCCCAGGTGGTGAACTTTGGACTACACCGGATTGACTGTATCAATCTGGTGAGTGTACCGCTAAAATAGAGGTGTTCAGGGGATAAATAGGGCCAGTAGTAAAACCCCCTCCAACTAACTGTAAGACTTTGGTGTGTCTGAAAAGAGTGTGTGTGACCCCTCCTACACATAGAAAACACCAGGCAGAGTGAAAATGACAAAACGAAAAAGCAAAATGCAGTCTCAAACATATAATTCACCAGAAGCAAGTATAGGAGACATCGAAATAGAGGACCCCAAAAGTAACACACTGGGAATCTCTGAAAAGATAGCCAGCAAAATAAAAAAACAACTGCATAAGGCTATAGAGGAAATCAAATTAGAAGTAGTCTCCCATGTAAAGATAGAAATAACAACTTTAGTAATGGAGTTGTTGAATGCAGCTAAAGAAGAACTAGAGAAAAAAGTACATGAGCATGGAAAAATGATTGAAACTTTGAATGAACAATATAGAAAACAAGCAGAATTCATGAAACAAACTCAAAGAGATATCCAAGAAACAAAAAATTCTATTGAAAGCGTGCAAAACCACCTAAAGGAAGCTGAGGATAGGATTTTGGACCTTGAGGACAGGATCACAGTAAGTGATCAGGAAAGGATAGAACTTTTAAAAATAACAAAGCAGCATGAAATGGCAATCCAGAAGCTTCATGATGATGCCAAGAGCAACAATATAAGAATAATGGGCATTAGCGAAGATACAGGAGTGCAGGCAAATGACATACATAAAGTATTTACAGAAATAACAGCAGAAAATTTCCCAAACATGGGGAAAAAATCTGATATGCAGATAAGTGAGGCATATAGAACACCAAACAGTCACAATCAACATAAATCCACACCCAGACACATAATAATTAAGACCTCAGACATACAGCATAAAAACAGAATATTAAAAGCTGTCAGAGAAAAGACACAACTCACCTATCAGGGAAAGCCCATTAGAATCACGGCAGACTTTTCAGCAAAAACCCTCAAGTCAAGAAGAGCTTAGAGTGAGGTATTTCAAGCCCTGAAATAAAACAATCTTCAAACCATACTGATGTACCCAGCAAAACTTTCATTCAAATTTAATGGAGAAACAAGATACTTCCATGACAAAGAACAACTGAAGAAATTCATGTCCACCAAACCAACCCTAGAAAGAATACTGAAGGACATACTAAACAGAGATAAAAATGACCACAATCCCCAAAACAACAACAGAAAGAAACATACAGGTAGGATAAGCAATTAAATAAGAGGAAAAGCAGAAACAACTGGAATATAACATGGCAAAGTCGAGCCAGTATATATCAGTGCTATCCATAAATATAAATGGCCTCAATTCACCTATAAAATGAAATAGATTGAAGAATGGGTCAAGAAACAGGACCCCACAATATGCTGTATACAAGAAACACATCTGACCCAAAAGGAAACTCATAGATTAAAAGTCAAAGGATGGAAAGCAGTAATCCATGCAACAGGAATCCAGAAAAAAGCAGGGGTAGCTATTCTATTTGCAGACAACGTGAACTTCAAACCTAAAATGATTAAAAGACATAGAAAAGGTCACTACATACTTGTTAGTGGTAAAATTCAAGCGGAAGAACTAACAATTATAAGTATATATGCACCAAATACAGGAGTACCCAACTATATAAGACAGATACTAATGGACATGAAAAACCAAATACACAAGAACACAATTATAACAGGAGATCTTAACAGCCCATTGTCACAAAGAGATAGATCAACTAGACAAAAAGTCAGCAAAGAAATAACAGAACTGAATCACACCTGTGAGCAAATGGACTTAATAGATGTTTACAGAGTGTTCCACCCAACCACATCAGAATACACATACTTCTCAGTTGCACATGGGACGTTCTCCAAAATAGAACATATATTATCTCATAAAACATTCTTAAGTAAATGCAAAGGTATTGAAATCATACCATGCATAATATCTGACCATAGTGTTCTGAAATTGGAAATTAATGGCAAAAGAAATTGTAAAAACTACATAAATACATGGAAATTAAATAACAGCCTTTTGAACAACCAGTGGGCTACAGATGAAATTAAAGAAGAAATAAAACAATACCTCCAACTAAATGAAAATATAGAAAAAACATACTGTAATCTGTGGGATGCAATGAAAACAGTCTTAAGAGGGAAATATATAGCAATAAACTGTCATATCAAGAAAACAGAACAAACACAAATAAACAACCTAATGCTCCATCTCAAGCTTCTAGAAAAAGAAGAGCAAGCTAAACCCAAAGCTCATAGAACAGAGGAAATTGTAAAGATTAGAGCAGAAATCAATGCAATTGAAAAAACAATACAAAGAATTAATGAATCAAAAAGCTGGTTTTTTGAAAGAATAAACAAAATTGACAAACCCCTAGCTAACCTTATCAAGAGAAAGAAAGAAAAAACCCAAATTCATGCAATAAGAACTGAAAAGGGAGAAATGACTACAGATCCCATGGAAATTCAAAAGATCATGAATACCTACTTTGAAAATCTCTACTCACATAGAGTGGAAAACTCAGAGGAAATGGACAGATTTCTAGAAACATATGAACTACCAAAGCTCAACCAAGAAGAGATAGCAATTTTGAACAACCCAATATCAGCTATTGAAATTGAAAATGTAATTAAAAACTTACCAACAAAGAAAAGTCCAGGTCCTGATGGATTCACAGCTGAATTCTACAAGAAATTTAGAGAAGGTTTGATGCCAGTACTCCTTAAACTCTTCAATGAAATTGAGAAAAAAGCAATCCTCCCTAAATCATTCCTGGAGGCAAGTATTACTCTGATACCAAAACCAGAGAAAGATGCAACCAAAAAAGAGAACTATAGGCCAATCTCACTAATGAACATTGATGCAAAGATTATCACCAAAATACTGGCAAATAGAATGCAGCAAATCATCAAGAAGATTATACATCATGACCAACTGGGGTTCATTCCAGGAATGCAGAGATGTCTTAACATATGCAAATCAATAAATGTAATACACCACATCAACAGAGCCAAAAACAAAAACCACATGGTTATCTCAATAGATACAGAAAAAGCTTTCGACAAAGTCCAACGCATTTTCATGATAAAAACCCTTCAGAAACTCAGAATACACAGCGTCTACCTCAACCTTATAAAGGCCATCTATGACAAACCAACAGCTAACATTATACTAAATGGACAAAAACTGAAAGCTTTCACTTTAAAATCAGGAACAAGACAAGGTTGTCCACTATCACCACTCCTTTTCAGCATAGTTCTGGAAACACTAGCCAGGGCAATCAGACAAGAGAGAGAAATAAAATGAGTAAAGATAGGAAAGGAAGAAGTTAAATTATCACTATTTGTAGATGACATGATACTCTATATAGAAGACCCAAAAAACTCCATTAAAAGACTGCTAGAGGTAATAAACAAGTTCAGTAGTGTAGCTGGATAC